>JAZHPH010000346.1:0-22780 GCA_037356405.1 Nasonia oneida | reverse complement strand
AAAAAGTGGGCAGCAGGGGTGTAACATTGGGAAAGAATGCCTCATATATATATATATATATAGTTACGCGCCTCTCAATAATAAAATCTGGCCGAAGGCTGAATGGGCAGCAGCGGCTCGCTTCTTTCAGAGAGGGCCAACCGAAAAAAAGGAAAGGACCAAAAGGCCGATTCTTCCGACGGATTACTTTATCGAGCCGATTAAACGTTATTCGATACCCCCCCCCCCTCCCATCACCCAGTTCGAGCCTCTATTTTTTGCCCGAAAAGACTGAAGCTTCTCGAGTCTCTCACGCAGCAATCCCCCGCATGAAAAAACTGCACTTTCGCCTTTTCGAGAGAGCGACCGCCCCGGATTGCAGCGAGCCGGCGGAGGCTTTTAACCATTTGTCCTCGATTTCCGCTTCTGTCCGGTGGTGGTGGTGGCGGCGGAGGCGATCGCTCTATTCCCGGCAGAATCGAGTTACCGATGGAAATGAACGCACGTGCTACCAGGGCATGAGAGAGCGGGAGAAGAGAGAGAAAGAAGACTCGAACTATATAGCCTTGCGGATGTACCGGGCACGTAAAACAACCGACCGCCGGCGCAGTTCGCTTCGAATATTTCGCCTCCTCTGTGACCTACTGTTGTTGTAATTCAATGGCAGTATGCGAGTGCATAGACACGCCGGATGATATACCCTGGCCTATGTTGAACGCGAAAGAACTTTATTCATAGATAAGCGCGCTGAATTTCACGCCGTCGTGGAACCGAGCTATTCCTTTGGCTCTCAGAGACGGGGGCCGATCGATAGGGTCAATCATCGTCCCGCCAGTGTCCCTGACTTCTTTGTAGGTATTTCTCCCACTTATACTATTGTTTGTCTGAGATTTTCTATTAAAATTGTGCCGTTGTTATCCACCACGAAATAAGCAAAAATGCGGACTGCTAGACTGGCTTCGATTAATAGCGAAAGATGTTTGTGTTCATCAGCAGCTTTTCCTCTTGGCTGCATTTTCATTCACAGCTCGGGGTGGTATTGTTTGCTGATGCGAATTGCTTTTTTCCATTTTGTTTGTGTACTATTATCGTTTGCATGTTCGCGCCCCGAGAGCGTTGTATATATGGTTTTCAAGATTTATTGGTGATCAAGGGGAGGTAGGGCGGCGATTTCCGATGTAGCTTTTGCTCCCTTTCCCCAAGAAAGCCTTGTAATAATTATTTGTATAGTTTGTGTAGGAATGATAGGAAGTGTTGGTGGAAAATGTCCGTACGGATGAAAATGGTATGAATGTATGTGTTTGTTCGTTTGCATACGCCTGTATCCCAACTTTTACTTAGTTGATTTTAATCCACTAAGTCTCATTCTCATTGTTTTTACTGCAACATAATGGGAAAACAGCTGCTTTTGCATTTTCTGGACGTGTTTTATTTTATAACAATTTTTTTTTATTTAGGTATACGGTGATATACTATTAATTTTCATTCGACACCCATGTGAGAATGTTTGGGTTTGTGGCGTGCATGTTTTCCGCATCTGCGGGGCCTGGTAGAGAGCATTTACAACGCTCTCGAGTTTTCGCCAAGCGGTCCCTCGCTTTATTGTCTCACCGCAATAAAGCGATCCGCCGCGCGCGCGCTTGCTAATCCCCCAGACGAGGCAGTCCCCGGATTTTCGGCAGCCGAGCGGCCTGTCGCCTATTGCACTTGAAGCAATAAAACGATCGGCCGCGCGCGCGCTCGATAATCTTCGGAATTCTCTAAAAAGCACGCGCGCCACTCATCCGCCAAAGTGCCCAAGCTATCCCTTCCCTTTGGGCCTCATGAGCGAGACCAACGTCTTCCCTCCGAGGTCTGAAGGGTGGCTTCGCTGGGGGCACTCGTCAGTCTCGCTCGAACTAGAGACTTGCACAGACCTAGGCCCTCCTGCCTGTCCTGCAGTCTGCGTTCTATCGAGTCAAGCAAAGTGTAATTCCAAGTTCTCTATATAAATACAAAGTTCAATCGAACACACGTGTCCAATTTCTCTCTACCTCACCTCTACAAGCGCTTGGAGACTAAAGGTTCATCGCTGACATGTTCGGATGGATGTTCGAATGGGAATTAAAAGTATATCACTTTAGATACATTTAACATTAAATATTGTTTCATTATTGTAAAAGAAATGTGCATGCAAGAGATCAGATCTTTACGTACATTAGTTTCTGAATAATAGCAGCCAGAAAATTTGAAAACCAGACATCGAAATGAGAATTTCTTCTGACTTTTGAAAGTGAAAATTCTTATTATTGCATTGGGAATAGAGGCAGAGTTATTATAACTTTTTACATGTAAAAATACACTAGAAACCAGAAATATAACTGGCTAGAGTTAGTAGATCCTCTGAAACAACTCTAACATGAAATTTGACACAACAAATCAAAAATTGATCATAGGCCTCGAACTGAAAATTCCAACAGAGACAGTTCAGTAAAAACTGTTACAGTAACTCATTTCTAAACACTTTTACAAATATTTAGAAAAAAATTAAAATATCTAGCTTTTATACAATGCAGATGGCATAAGAATAATGATTGAGCCTTGGCTACTAAGACTATATGGCTACCATTTACTTACTAACCAACTTGAGTTGCCATCATAACCTTGAAGGATTTAAATAATGTTTAACCTTTTTCTTGTGATGCACACTGGCGGTTTAAACATTGTTAAAAGTCAAATTTTAGTTTACGCTTACAGAACTTGCGTAGGTCCTATTCGCTAGCGTGTTACACGTAACATACCTCGTGTAGCACGCAAATCTAACACGCAAACCCCCACATCGCATATCGCACTTTTGAGCCGCTATGCTCATCGCCAATTTCGGGGAAGCAAGTTTCTGGAAAGACGCTTCGATCTGTTAATCCCGTATAACACCATAATATATCAAGCATATGCTCAGATATTGTCTCTTACATTATAGATCTCATACGACTAATACAGGCGATCCTTCCCCCAGGTATACTACCTGTTCCCCTATAATACTTGCGATATAGTTTGAAGATTAGTGTCAGTGAGTGGTATTGAAATTCACACATGTGTATATGTATAGGGTTAGGTTGCCACTCTTGGTATGCGTATTGTAAAACTTACTTTAACTATAACGACTGACTGTGAAAATAGGTGATTGAGGTACTTTTTTATTGTTTGTGTTCCGGACGTAACCGAGGGCTACTAGAGATAATAGCAAGTGCGGCGTTTCTTTATTAATAATATATTCTACCTATTAGTAGTTTTAGCGAACGTTTCTCCGTCATTTTTCTCTCATATGCGCGAATCGACAAGGCGATTCGTGGCTTCAGGCCAATACGGTTAGGAGTGGTTTTATAATCATTCCTAGACTGCCACGACCCCCTCTAGGAGTTTTACTCCGTGGATTTTGAGGGTCACTTTCAGTGCGGAGATGCTAAAGGGCCGATCTGTGACTGCCAGGCCAGAGAGTCGAGTGCCAGGAGGCGTTCGCGTGGGCACATGACTGCGTGTGTATAGCTATAGATATAAAGGAGCGCGCGCACTGCTTCGAGTCCCTTCGGTAGTCCTCGGGAAAGCGTCTTTGTTTTAGCGGGCTCGAGTTTTCGCCGGCGTTTAATGAGTATAAGAGCGTCAGTTCTCGGCGACAACTTGTGAGAGAAGGTCACACCAGGACCTGATCGTTAGGAGATTTCAATAAAGTCCTAATATCTGATCAATAATGATTTAACAGTTTATTTTTGAACCTTGATGTAGTCTTGTCCCATACAGTTGGTAACCTTTTAAATATAAAAATATGTCAATGATTGTTCTTGTTACAAACTTTTAGATTGCATTCTATGCAATTACAACGCAGCGAAACTGGACAGTTGCACTGCCCAGGCACTAGTCTGTTAAGCAGTTTCATTGCTCTATTTGCTACCAGGGTACTTTTTATCGTTTCTAAGGTTCGTACAATTTTACATTATGGCAAAAAATACACTAATGTAAACTGCACACTCAAATTTTAAATAGACGTGTTCATTTGGACGGAAAAAGCGTACCGTTATAGAAGAAAATTCGAATCAAGGATTTTAGACTACTGTCATTTATCTGTTACTTAGTTGCATAACTGACGAAGCTCACTGTGTCATGAACATTGTATAATAGGCAGTATTATAGTTCGCATTACGCATATTTTTGCTTCGAATGACAGTAAATATTCTGCAATAAGCATACGAAAAAATTGGTTCTTTTAGCGAGCATAAAACCTAGCCAGTACAAGTGTTTGCCGAAAAAGTATATTTTCATCTCAAAAGAGAAAGATGCTTGATTAAAAATAATAATTACGCAAACGATTCTCGATTTTCTTTAATTTCAAAGAAATCAAATCGGAGAATCTAACGGATTCTATTTAATTGATTTTCAACGCGCGCATGAAAAAACTCTTTTCTATGCATGAAAAATAAAAGGAAAATTAGACTCCCAATCCTGCTCAGCGATCATCCCGCTAGAAGAATATATTTTCTTCCTTAGTTGCATACAATTATCGACTACCAATAATCACCGTCCCTCAATTATTTTGAATAATGATACAAGAGCTGTAAGTATGGGGCACGGGTCCGTTGATCACCGCAGTAAAAAAATTCTGAGTATTTCTCAAATCTATCATGATTCTTCACTCTCTGAACAGATTCACCCACAAATCAGCATTCCCAGAAAATCATAAGGGCCACGTGCGAAAGTAAAGGAATCTCGATTCGTGCCTTCCGCTTCGTCTTGACATTCATTTGTACCTCCAAGGTATCGAGCGACCAAGCGTTTGCGAGAGGAATTTCCACCCGACGTTCTTTGCTCTTAAAGGAATTCAAGCAGATACTCGAGATGTAAACAAAGAATCCGACTCCATTACTCCTTTATATTTCTTCCGTTCCGAGGATTCAATAACTTATAATATTGTGCGTACAGTTCAACAATATTGTGCGTTTACAGAGTTTTCAATATGGAAAATTGATCTCGATGGCTGTGTTTACTTCAAGCAACTATTTGGCGAGGTTTCCACCACGATGAATTATTATTTTTCATTATAAGCTCCGTTATTAAATTTTTAAACGATTTTTAGACAGTTAGAGTTTTATAAAAGTTTCAGAGAGTGAAAATCCGGTGTATGAGAAAAATATGAAATCCTCTCTTAAAAAAACGATGGCGAAGCATTATTATTGTGAAGCATTTAATACATGATTCTGATTGGTTGCTGGTTGGTTGCCTAGGCAACGTGATCAGAACCACGCTTTAAATTCATAACCCTCAAAATAGTCATAACTCATAACCCTGGTAGAAATGTTTGAGGTGTTTACAATGAAATGTGGAAACCTTGATAACAGATAAAATATATGTAATATAACTAGCAAGAAATTTTAGTAAAAATTAATCATTACCAAGAGTGTGTAGTGAAAAATTAATCATTACAACATGTGTATTGAAAAGTGGCACCCTAACCCTATTTGAAATAGCAATAAAGTGTGTGAATATTATTTAGTATTTTTTTAAATGTCAGTGAGAAGTTCAATTAAAAGAATAAAGAGTTTGAAGATATACTGTGTCTCTGTGCCTAAAGTCGCCCTCGGTGAGGTTTGAGAGGTGAATTTAAAGAAAATTCAGTATCCAAGTCAGTAAGTTTAAGTCTATCATTATACAATGCTCTTTGAATTGTAAAAAGGCTACTAGACAACTAAAATATGACACTGCCACTTCCTATGTTACCTAGAAATATGTAACCTAGATGATTCTGATTTAACTGTTTTCGTTCATATTTTCACATCCAGGATCATGCGAATTTTTTAATTGAGCAGGTCAAATTTTACTTATGCAAAAATGGAGAAACAGGTATCGGTCTCAAAATCTCTCACAATTGTTAAAAGTCAAAATTTTAATTAATGCCTTGACAAAAAAGCTAAAATACTTATCACTTTCATCGTGTAAAAATACACTGGAAAACAGAAATACAATGTGCTAGAGATGGTAGCTTCTGTATAACTGTCTACAAGCAAAATTTGATACGCTAAATTAAAAAATTCATATGGGCCCCGATGTGAAAATATGAATGAAAACAGTTAAATCATAATCATGTAGGTTACATGTTTTCTAGGTAGCATAGTAAGTACAAACCCACTGACTCTTATACTGAACTTTTCTTCAAATTCACTATTCAAACCAATGATGACGATATTGAGCATTATTAATATATTTATTAAAAAATAGTTTGAGGGATTTAGTAACATGTTACATGCTTATCAAATATTAGCAGATGTTAGAGTGCCGCCTAACACTTATGGTAGATTTTCTACCAGTGTTATTAGTCAGAGATAGAATCAAGAGCGCGCGAAGCGCGCCTTCATTCCTAGTCTTCTTAAAAGGGAGATGCTTTGCTTCTAGCAGCCGCCCCGCGTGCGCCCTTTCAGGCACACATACAAGCATGCACCTCTCATTCACCGTTTTATCTCTTTCACGATCAGCCCATCCGACTTGGCGTTTCTCTGATCCTCCCGCCTCGCACCAAGCTACCGCTCCGCATCTTAAAGTCAGCGATTGCGATTAAAATTTCTTCATTTAAAACGTCTATGGTGCGCGCATCGATTAACGATTAACATAAATCAAGCTTAATCTCGAGCGCTAAACTATAGTCATTAAAGGCGAAATAACGTACCTCATTAAATGTTCGCCCGATAAATCTCATGAAAAGTGCACTAGATATCCCCTACTTCTCGGTTAAATTCTGCCTCAGTTCACACTATAAAAAGGGGTAAAGCTCTCGGAACAGCTCTCCACGATCCTATTCGGAATGAGAAGAAGGGAGCGAGCGCGACTTCCGACACACTCGAAACGAGCTTCCGAGTGTCGGGGATTAACATCGGCCGATGCGGAGGGTGACGAGTGCGCGACGCGTACAGGGAAGCCTGCAGCCACGGCGGAGCTCGAAAATAAAGGGGGTGAAAAACGAGAAAAATTGCCGCTCGCGCAAGCGCGCGAAAGAATGTGCGCGACTGATGCAAGAGAGGGGGGAGGGCGAGAGTCGTAAAAGGCCGATCGCGCGGCGCTGATGCTGCAAGTAAGGTCCGTATAAGAACTTTGCGCAGAGATCTGCGAGCCTTTAACTGTGCCGTTAAACGGCTTTTATATTTCGGCGCGCGGCTCGCGCGCATTCTCGTTTTTCTTTACTTTTTTTCGTTCGTCGACAGCTCAAATGAAAAATCATTGAGATGATATCGCGGCGGGTTTTTTTCCCCGCGGCCATCGTAAGTAAAGGTTCTTCGGCTTTTACGCCTCGGTGTGTTTTTATAGGCGATCGCGGGCCGCGACTGTTTTCAGAGAATTTCGCCCTGGGAATTTTCCGAAGTGTCGATTTTATGGAAATTGGAAATTGCGCGTGGTGCACAATTGAGGGGGGCTAGAGTTCGCCGAGCCGCGCGAGGATCCTGAGCTCTTGATAAGTGAATTATGCGAGCGATTTTCATTGCATATTTTATGGGATTTCCAAGATATCACGCAAGGATTCTCGGATCTTCGCGGCTGAATTTTGCAGAATTTCAAGTTTATTGAGCTCGAAGCATGCAATAAAATTGCTCTGTAATATAGCTGCGACTATACTGTTTTTTCAGGCGCTTTTTATCTCGGACGCGTAGATATTCGCATTTCGTAATATACCGTACGCTCGTTTCGTATTTCGACGCGACGCCGGTGCGGTGTAAACCGCCGTAGGCGCGAGTGATATTCCTGCCTCACGAAATATTCGTAAACATTCTCTTGTATTACTTTAGCAGCGATCTATAAAAAATGTATGCGATGCGTATCCGGCCCCCACGCTAGCGCACAAACGTTTATTCCGATCGATCGTAAATTGCCCGGATGCGCGCAGCGGGCGTATCATGCTGAATTCATTTGAAACGTCGAAAAATCATAAATCATTGACAACTTTTCTCTGGAACAGTGCCTACGATGCAGTACATGCAAACTTTTTCCCTCGACGCTCATATTTTTTTTTACTGTTCAGTAAAAATGTTTCATAGTCCGCGTGTTAGCGTCGCAGTAGCACCAATTTACATGAGTTTATTGGACTTTTTGCGCGTGTCCCTTTCGGGGCAAACTTTTTAATGGAATGCACTCGACAAATTGAACGTTCAACGTTACGCCCCTTCGTACTTAATTCATTTTGAATTGTCAAAGGCTCTTCTAATATAACGACGAATGAACGCATCGAAGCTGTTGTGGGGATGTCGGATAACAGAGCTGGCGTGTTTTGCATTTTGTAGATATAGCTTCGTCAAAAATTCATGTGTCGTTCTACATAATTTCATTGCATTTTTTATTCGACGCGCATATTTTACACGCAGAAATTTGATATTCTTCACCGCAATACTACCGAACCGACATTACTTTACGAAACAGTAAAGTGCAATGCGGATACAAATTCAGATCTGTAATGAAATTCAATTCAATGAAAATGTTCAATAATGCCGCAATTTCACGTTTTACGTTCGCGCCAGAAGCGCAGACAGCTTGCATTTTCCAAAATCACCGCATAATATGAATCATGAATATTCTTGCGCTAGAGAGTTTTTAGAGACCGTCAGTTTTCGAGATCAACAAATGAGAGTGGAACACGAAAAAATCTGCTGTTTGTGATTATGGTTTCTGTGCTATTCAAATCATCGTTCGACGGTGTGTTACTACACAATAACAACTGATTTTCTATGAACATTGTAATATATATTAAACAACAGTAACAAATTTGTCTTTTGATGACCGCACGGAATAACTGAAGGATTTAATGACATTTCTTTGTGCACACGCGCGCGCGATGGAGCGAATCAGAGAATAAATTCTCCGCGGACGTATAATCATCAAGCGAAACGAAACGCAATATTTGAAATGGTGGCGAGTAGTGGTGTAGTGTCGGCTGCTTCGTACCGGTAATGGCTTCGCATCGGGCCAATTTTATTGCCGCTCGTTTCCGCGCCCTTCTCCCTCTCTTTCCTCGATATGGCGCCTCTTTCCTTTCGCCTATTTCGACGACGTGGTGGAAAAATCGTCACGCGGTTGTACGAAGTTGTGAGCTTCCTTTTTCTATGCCATACTGCACTGCTATATAGCTGCGTGCTCGTTTGTCTCTTCCCGTGGAATCATCCAAATTTAATTAAAGTCGTAGCTTTTCCAGCTTGCCGCGATTTTCGATTTCTTCTCCGATGAGAGCTGAACTAGAGCTTTGCGTTCTTTTGTGCCGACTGTTATCCAAGTGCGGCGGGAGAAATTTATTAATCGACGAACTTTTAATTATTGCTCTGGCTTTGACATCATCGGCAAATGAAGATGCGTTGTAGAGACTCGCGTGAAATCAAAAAACGCTTGACTCGTAACAGAATAAGAATGTTTGATTGCTTGCAGCTACTGGGCCACTTTTCTTCTGGGTTTTAAATTAAATCACTTGGTATCGCATGATGCCGTGTGTCGAGTGAAATATATGACAGTTTTGGTTGCATAACATATTTTTCACGATACGTGCATAAAGAAGGCCATTTTCTATGCATGTAAAATGAATTGAAAATCGCGTTTTTCTTAGCAGCGGGAAAAAACTACTCCATTCCCTGGTAGAAAATAGACCAACCAAGATGGTTACGTCTGAGGCGTAATGTAATATTTAGTAATAAGTAAGTCAGCAAACACAAAATCGCTGAGTGCGTACGTAAAGTAGATCAGCGAAGTTACAAATACGCCTAAAAGCGATCAGTCAGTCAGTCGATATTATTCACTCAAACTGGACTCTGCTACGACACTCCCGGCTGTCGACAGAGCTACCAGTAATTAAGTCGCGAAATCGTCGTCGGAAGTGTTGGCCAGACTTAATAAAATTGATCCGCCGTTGGCGAATGGCTGGCAAACGTGTCTACCAGTGTTGGGAGGAAAACGTTTTTCCTCAAAAGGGAGTAGTTTTTTCTTCACTCTGCAGCCTATCCGATATGTGAGTGCGTATGTATGTGTATATATGAGAAAAATGAGAAGTCCTCGAATTTTCCATTTCTGTCAGTTTCATGGAAAGTAGCCTATTTATGCACTTATCATAAAAGTATACGGTGTGCAACAAGGGGGAGTGGCCTGTTCAGACTCGGGTTATGTTTTGAACACTCGTGCTCACAACATCACCCTCGCTAGAAAAATGTAATTTTCCCCCCCTAGTTGCACAATGCATACTATTGCAGTCCCGCTGCGAAGACTAGTGCATTTCTCACTTCGTATACGTTTGATTCTCTGGTAACGAAACTATTCAAAATTTTCCAAAATTCAAATGCCAGCGCTGACACACACTGAGAAAAATTTGACAGTAAAACTTACTATCTCGGATAATATAATTTGGTTACAGACTCGGATGCTAGTAATTTTTACTATCTCAGATAGTAAAAATTAAGTTTTTTGAAAGCCATAACAATTTTTACTATCTGAGATCTCTTAAAATGAATATCTCTTATGAAGAATTTTACTATATAAGATAGTAAAAATTACTAGCATCCGAGTCTGTAACCAAATTATTATTCGAAAGAGAGTATCTCGAATCTCAATTTTTTTCAAAGCTGCGGTTCCCCAGCAAGTAATCGCGTGTAGGTTTTATCCCTCTGCAGAGAGAAACACGATTGGAACGCAGAATGACGCGCGCTCGCATTTTTCCCGTCTCTGTAAATTATCGCGAGCGGAGTATCGCTCGGATATTCCAGCGCGTCATACTTATCTCGATTTTATAAAGTCGCGGGGATCCGCAATTTTCGATTCGTTTGATACGACACGCGGAAGTTTCGAAGCATGTGAGCGAATGTATACACATAACACGAAGGTGTACGCTTATTGAATGCGTCGAATCGGCAAAAGGGTATTGCTCGAACCGAAATTCGTTGGCCGGCGGATCGCCTCGTTTTCATCATTAATAACGCCCAGCGGGCCATTGTTACCTAATTGCGCGCAGTAGTCTCTCCGTGGCGTTATTCAATATTTCGGCGGCCCTGCGACTATATATAATATTTTCGCCGAGATTTGTATACGTGCACGTATGTACGCGTGCACGCGTACAGTCAAGCGGGAAGTCCGCATCGAGCCAGCGCTGGAGCGTAATTCGCCGGAATAATGCATTATGCGCGTTTGTTATTTATTTCGTCGCGTTGCTTCCGATTCCCTCCCCTTTTTCCGCACGCAGTCCGCCGCACACTATGGGCGCTGCGATTTAATCGCTCATCGATCCCGTCTCAGGAGGACAGCCGATTCAATCCACGCACGACAGGAGACGCGAAATTCACAGCTCGATTTTTCGGATAGAACGGCGAAGATTTATCGGCCCGACGACGATCTTGACTTGTCGAAAGTTGAAAAAAAAGAACAACAACAAAAACGTGCGTTTTCGGCGCAATGAGCTTTAATTCAAGCCGCGAGCTTGAGCGCGTTATTCAGCCGCGTCACATTGGGGGAAAAAGGGCGCCGCACTCGCGATAGAGCCGACGCGTGCGTGTACATACAAGCGGGAGAGTCGAGCATTTCACGACTTTTCCAAGCGGCAAACATAAATCCCCGCGATAAACACTCGTATAACTTTTTCACCGCCGGCGGGGGTATAAATAAGCGCGCGCGCGCGGGGGCGAGAGGGACTGGGAGCCCGCCGCCGGCGCTGGTGTCGCAGGACCAAAATTTATCATCCATCGAAAACCAAAAAGCAGTTGCCTCCGAGCTACGTTCGCTTGTATATACAGCTTGTAACGAATTAATCATCCTAAAAGTGTGTTAGATACGATTGCGGGACGCGCGCGTCGCACAGACTCTCTCAACGATTTTTTGGCAAGCTCCAGTCATGCGGTCACCGGCGGAGTACGCGCAGGACAAAAAGGGGCTCAAGTCGATTGCGCCGGGGCCTTTCACCTGCATCCCGGCTGCAGCGTCAAAGTAATTTCGCTGACGATTGTTTTTTATTCAAATAGAGCCAATGTATTCATCATCGGCCCTGAATCGCGCGAGCGAGTCCGCAAGCGATGCTGCACGGTAAAAATACCCGGAAAATCAACATTCCCGAGACGGTTCGCACACGTATGCAAAATCCCGCCGCATCAACCAAAAGTTCCTCTCCGCCTCCGCATTCGCCTTGCGCAGGGGCACACGCGCACGCGTCGAATCTCAGCGATCCTCGCATTAGCGCTCGCGATGGCGTAACGTCGGAAATTGAAATCCTCCCCCGCCGTAGTAATATGCAGCCAGGGCATTACGCGAGGCAAGAAGCGTGTCGCTCGCTGCCCGGGGCTGCCGCCGCCGTCGCTGCTCCTTTGGGCAAATTGGACAGCTAATTCTGGCGGGCGCTGGTTTGCCAAACCGAATCCGATTCGACTGTCGGCGGCGACGGCTACCTAGTTATAGCGCCGGCCAATTCGACCGGATGCGCCGATGTTTAACTCCCTCTCGCTCTCTATCCAGCTGTGCAGGCGCATTATGCATATACAGAGGGGCGAGCGAGCGAGAGCGAGAGGTAAGGAAGCAGCTGCATGAGCCGCTGATTATATCCAAATATTACCATTGACTAACGATACGTTATACGCGCAGGTGCGCGCGCGCGCTCTCTCTCTCTCTCTCTCTCTCTCTCTCTCTCTCTCTCTCTCTCTCTCTCTCTCTCTCTCTCTCTCTCTCTTTCTCTCTGTCTCTCCCTAATTGTGTTATGCAAATGCATTCGCGCTTGCCGACAACTCGCTCTCCCCCCTCCCCCTCCTCTCCCTGCCGCTCACCAATCAGCTCTCGGGATATACCTTCAGCCGGCGTGTGCGCGTGCGTAAGAATGTGTGTACATTAACGGAATTGCCGAGTTTAATTGCGGCGGCGCCGAGCCGTCTGCGTTTTGAGTAAGTTAAAGTGCTCGAAATGGAATCGTTTCGCGGAGAGGCGACTTTAGCTGCAGCGCCCTGCCACGGCAGTCGTGTATAATTTAAAGTTTAAGCTTAATCTGCCAGGCAGCATTGCGTGTTGACTTTAGACTCCTAATTGTCGAGCGGGAGCTTTATTGCGCGAAAGCAGCTGTGTATAGAAAAGAAGCGCAAGGTCCAAGTGCTTTCGTGTATACTATGTATATAAGTGAAAGTTCAGCTTTGGAGCCGACGCTGCTGCTGCTATGCTAAAAGGCTGAAGAGTTTCGTGATCGAGTCGCGACTGCTTGCAGGATTTCGATCTGTGCGTCGAATTGAAAATCATGCAACCTCGTTCGAGATCCATCTGGTTTTTCATTATCGCTCATAATTTCGGCAGTACATTTAGTCACTTTGTCACGTGTTTCTCCACATTCCTGGGCTTGATTATCCTTGGATGGTACAATCCATCACCCCATCCTACCCTGTATAACTCTATCAACCAGTATAGCTTTCGTTTCCAGATTTCAAAATCAACTTTTTCTTGGAATAATTAAAATTATTCGCCTTGGAATTAATTTTTTTATTGACGTAACCAATAGCGCAAGCGTTTGGAATTCGAGCGATGGCAACGCAGTTTTTTCAACCTGTTCCAATTTCAATTCGCGCGAGCAAGAGTTTCGAAACGTCAACTTTTCAAATGGAAATTCTCGCATTGCGCGTAACATTATACAGTTTCCGATAATTAGATCCGTCCGTTGCTGTGGCGTGAGCGTGGATGTATGAATACTGCGAAAAAGTTAATTCCGAAATTCAATCTCTCGAAAACACAGAGCCAGTATATACAGGAGCGTCGAACGTGAACACACGTAGTCAATTTTTTTTTCAACGGCCCTTGAAAATACTCGCACGCCTGAAATCATTGGACCCACTCTATATCCACGGCGACTCATGCATATCAAACATCCCCGCAGTTGAATTACAAGTCCATGTCCTCCCATTACCCTCCGGATTTATACGGCGCGTATCTATACGTCGGCACGTTGTACGTGTATATAGATATAGGCGATGAAAGTAGCGAAGAAGAGGGGAAAAAAACAAGAAAATAAGACGCGTGCGCCTCCCCTGATGCGCTAAACGTGTCGTGAAGCGAGCCCTCGTAAAATCGATTCGCAGGCTTCGTTCGGAAAGGGCCGACGCAAGTGTGCGTGCACACACACACGCATATATATATATATATATATATATATATATATATATATATAGGCTGTCAGACGCGTGTACGAAGGCAGTAAAAAAATAGTGTATAACGCGTAAAAAATTTCAGGCTGTTAAGGCCGCCGCCGCTCTTTTTGCTGTCTCTTTCCCTCTCGGCTTTACGCCAGAGCTGGATATTGCAGCGCGGCGCCATTTATTCAGCGCGTGAGCCGCCGCCGTCGCGGCTAGAAAAATATGGAAATCGATTTTCATCCTGATTCGCGGTCGTTGTTTGCAACTTTTTGAATTCTATTTTCATTCGATCTAGAATTTGTCGCGAGCCGCGGATATATACAGCAAGGTCTTTCATATCCAAATTTTCAATATGGATTTTCGAGAAATGAAATAAAGCCTAAACGAAAAGACTAGCCAACGTGATCTGCACAACTTTGGGCTCTGATTGCCAGCAGCTTTCGGAGTAGTTCTATGCGTGGTTTTCGATTAGCAGATGTGCCTATGTGCAACAGTCGGCGAGCCGCTTGGGATTGGCGCTTGAGAGCCTCCAAACTGGAGTGTCAATCCAGCCCAGAATCTTATCAAAAGCTCAGCGGCAATACGCCACTGACTCGATCGTCGATGTATAATCCGCCTGAAGAGCATCGAGGAACGAGCGAGCGGCTGTCTTGCCGTATAACGCAGCGGTCGCAGCAGAATTACGCGGCGCGTGTCATAAGCCCGCGACTCCTCGCCATTTCTCTTTGTGTCTCCCGCCGCCATCCATCTGCAGCTCTCTCGGCGCTATGCACATTCGCAATGCGAATATACGGCTGACACATCGCGCTGCAGATAGGAGGCCAAGGGCTGCTGCGACTCGCGAAATACTGCGCGCTATAGCGTAATCAGGTTCGCGAAGCGTAACCGCGTTATCCGACACAGGAAGTCACTCCCTCCATCACTCTCTCGCACGCTATGTACATCAGCAGTTAACCTATTCCCTGACGGCGCGTGTGTATATGTGCGCCGCTTCGTCCGATCTACTTTCGCTGTGCTGTGCAGTCAAATGGGCATTTCAAAAGTTCGCTCCGTCTCTTACTCTCTATCTGAATTTTCAACTGGATGATCCCTTCTACCCTTCTTTTTCAGCAGGAACCCTGCTGCTGCTGCTGTAGCGTTTGAGCAATTTTGCAGGCCGAAAGCACCACGTCGCTGCAGCGTTTAACTAGTTTAGCAGTCGTATTCTCGAGGGATTGAGCTTTTATGCTCAAGAGGAGCATAATATTTTTACTACGGAAAAGAATGAGACAATTCGAAAAGGATTTTAGTTGTTCAAGAAAATTAACAACTATCCCTATGACGTTTTTAGAAAATCTATTTCCTAGATGTCCCAATATCTGAAAGCGACTCTTTTGCGGTGGACTTCTTTGAGCTTGAGTACATCAAACCGAATACGTGCCGTACACTGCCAATATATGAAATAATTTCACAATCATTTTTGGTAAAAACGATGACCCACAGCTTTTTCACCACTACTGCGGTTGTGAATCTAAGAACTAGCTTGTTTTGATGCCATTTGTCAGGCAGAGTTCTCTGATTGAATCTATACCTTGTTTCTAAATACTGTCCAAAAGAGTTCGTGTAACAACAGCTTTATAATATATTGTAATTAAGTGACCAGGTCTTAGTTTTCTTGCCCAGTTTATATCGGCGCTTTTCTACCCACGTATTAATGTCGACACTACTAGATTCTACAGACAAAGGACTGCCGTCAGGCATTACGTCACAAAATAGTACATTACGATACGCGTGACTTAAATGGTTCTTTTTTACACGGCGCAGTTGTAACACCCGAACGTAGCGAGTGTCGATACGCATCGGGTGTCTTCCATCACCTGCACCTAACTCAGTTAATGTTACCAGCGCGCCATAATCGAGCTACCGAGATTGCATTAAACCCTCCCAACCTGCGCACTTTTCTCTTTCTTCTTCCGTAGTTCGCGCTTTTGCACCGCTACAGGCATGAAATAGCGGTTTCGAAATATCGCGTCCCCGAGCCGCATGTACCGGCGCGAAATTGCATTACATCTATTATATATTAAAAGCACGCGCGGTCAGCAGCGTTTAAGTTTTCCGCAAAGTTTTACACTTCTTCTGCAGCTTATCGATCGACCCATGAAACGAACTGACGGCTATGCTGGGAGCTTATTTTGCATTTCTCGCGGCTTGTTACCGGAAAAAACGCGCAGAAACGAATCCGAATAAGGTTCATTTTTATTCCCCTTTCAATATTTATGCTAGCCAAATATTTGTATTTCCAGTTAGCCGACGCGGAATCGCTGGCAAAGCGTTTCGACATGCCCACGGAAGCGATGAGGCATGTTATGGCTTTTGTTATTTTATTTTTAAATCATCGCAGTTTCAGCTCGTGCGCGCATGCACGACGATAATCGGTAAAACCGTAGGCCGAGCGAAAAAGATCAAGGTCAGAACTTTAACTCGCGCGAAAGCCCGGCGAGCAAAAAAGCTCCTCCTGCGCGGCAAGTCGAGCGCACTGAGCCGCGCACTCGTTCCGCACTTTATACTCGGTCTCTCTCGCTTTCATAAATCACACAAAAAGCTCAGCAGACGCGGCGATTCGGCCAAAACGCAGACGGAAAAATCAGGCCTCCTGTACAGAGTAACGCGAGCTCGCGCCAGTATTTTCGGAGGGACTCGAAATTGTCGAATCCAGGGAAATTTTCGAGTAGGCTCGAGTGCGGCGCGACATGCATGCACAATAAATGTTGGCGTCGGAGAGCGAGAGGCGCGCGGCCGGCGATTCCACACAGAGAAAGCAGCCGAGATCTGCGTCTGACTCGATAAAATATGGCCGCCGGACCACACCTACTTACAGCGCGCGAAACACACGGCGTATGTGCTATAGGTGCAGAAATACGTCAGAGGACGAGGAGCAAAAGGAGGAGGATGAGGATCGTTGGCTCGGAGTGAACTTATTTACGTCATCATACACCCGCATAGGAACCGTGTGTATGCAGGGCTTCTGCACTGTTGGCTGGATTTCTTACGCATGTACAAGAGGAGGAAGAGGAAGAGATCTAGACAGGAGCGGAAGAGAAAATCTTGAGGGAAATTTATGTTTGTTTAAAAGTGGAGCGAGAGAGCTGTAGCTGAGAATTGTCTTGGGCTTTTTGTTCTGCCCGCGAGTGTGCGCACGAGATATACTTTTCTGGAGGGGTCTCTTCTGTGGCTAAAGAAGCAAATTTGCTTGGAGCACGGACAATTTTATATCGCGTATACAACTAACTAAGATTTATCGCTGCTTCGCAAAGTGAGAGAAGGGTGTGCATCTTCCTAAGCTTTATTTGTTGCGTCAGATATACATATTGTCGAGTGGTTCGCTCTCTCTCTCTCTTTTGCCGCCAGGATTCGTTGCCAAGAATATGATGCAGCAGAGATTCGCGTCTGATATTGTTGCCTCTGATTGTTTAGCACTAACAGACAGACCGCGGGAGGGACTGTCAAGTGGGCACGCCTCTTATTATACATTGGAACATTTCGAATTGAATAGGTAATGTAATGAGTTTGCCCGCGGGAGTTGAAGATACAAGTGGCATGAATTGTTTGCAGCCGACCTCACTAATTCATTCCGAGAAATATCCAGCATACGGTTCTGCTGGCAGCTCAATTTACACGGAAAAAAGGCAATAAACTTTACGGAAACAGTGGACGCGAGGCGAGACTCGACACGAATTGCAATATCCTTTTGGCGCGCACACTGCATCATGTCACTAGAAACAAGTCGGTGAAAAAGTATAATATTGGAGTTCATTGCTTGCACCGGCTGACGGGAACAAAATTAACTAGACTCGATTTCTTTGCAACTTTCAAACGTCATTACAGACCTAACTAAAGTTGTATTGTTCAGGAGCAAGCAGGAATCGGTCTGCAGGCGAGAGAAACAAAGAAGAAAAAAGAGAAGGAAAAGCTAATTAAACGTCCGTAAAAATACTGGTTTTACGTCTTCGCAACCTTTGCTAGTACAGCATTAGATAACCAGTGGAGCAGAGCAGGAAAAAGCTTTGAGTGTTGGTTTGGTACGAATGGAATAATTTTTACTGACTGTTTTAATCAGGAACAGTATTCAATTCTCGAATCAAATATCAAAACACACACCGCAAAACTCGAAGCCATCTAAGGAGCCCTACTTCACCTATATGCAAACCCCGGTAACGCCTACATAACGGCCACATCACATACGTCAGTTTTATCAATTTTTTCACCGTCAACACGGGGAAACGCATTTTAAGTTTTAATTAAATTTCGCAGCGCCGATAGAGGGTGACAAACTCGACGTGGCTGGTGCATGGTGCACTTCTATCTCCCTCCCCCCTTTCTTTCTCACTCATACTGCGTGTATACAAAAATGCCAGGCCAAACAATATAGTAGCTCGATGTTTTGTAGGATCTCGTCTGAGAGGCTGCTTTCTACATATCTGATGGAGGCGTTGCCCTGGCTCAGCTTCTTATTGTCCGCGCTTTCGCTCGGCCTCTCTTTTAACTTTTCTCACGAGTGTCGGAGATCTTGGGAAATATATGTGCCTAGTGACAAGAAGGGCGACGTTGTTAAAGCAGCCCCAGTTCGTGCTCTCTGCGATTCTTCTTCCACCCGGTCGCGTCCTTTTTTCGAGAGGTCGCTATACTGCGACGGAGTAGCTTTGTTTTGATCTCGGCGCATGCAAATTCACATAGAAGAGATGGAAGAGTGAGCGAAGGCGATGTACTCTTGCTGCCGTTACCGGCGGATGTTCCGTAGATGAGAAAGAACCAAAGAGCGATGAGTTAATGTTGTTGGTTTTTTTTTGTTTCGTCTAGATTTTTTCAGATTCTGAGAGCCACAGCACTGACAAGGGACGACCACAAAGTCCGGGAATCCAATCTTGCTCAAACTTTTCCAGGTCTCTTGGTTTAACAGAAAATGATACGACGTTTTTCTCCCTGCATAGGCTTCGGTTCATGAAGAACCAATTTTATTCCAAATCGGTAAAAACAGTATCTCTTATTTTTCATTTTCTTCGAACGCTGTCCATTCAACATGTCTGGCCATCTTGCGTCTGCACTACTCGTGGTCATCTACTCAGCCCTAGCTAGTATTGAATAATTATTCATATATTTTCTGACCATATTATATTTTTACTACTTTATAGAACTTTTATTTCAATGCAATTTTGCTCAAACTTTTCTATGTATTTATCTCAATAATAAAGAAGTAGCTCAAAACTGATAAAACTTGCCATCTGATAATTTTTCAAGCCTGTGGTGCGCAAGTTAAAATCCATTTTGTCAATGCAAAAACGTGTCTCCTTCAGCGTGTGCATAAGCATAAATTGTCGATTCAAATCGATGCTGTCACGTGTTTGTACTACTCGTGGTCGCATACTTAGTTTTACCAAGTATTAATTATCCATCAATCGTGTTTCACCATATTCTGCCTGTACTACTTCGCGGCATCTTTACCTTCACAATAGTAGCCTGCAGAACATCGCTCATATCGTCGCTCCCTACGAAGAGTAGCATTGTTCAAATTTCCCGTCATAAGTAGCACAACTCATTTGACGCACGATAGACGAGCACAACTCAAAATTTCCCGCAAAGACTAGCACAACTCGCGCTTTTGCCGCGAAAACTAGCACAACTCAAACTTTAAACAACGAATTTCTTTTAAAGTTTGAGTAGTTCGAAGGTTTTTCGTGTTCTAAGTGGCCTAAGGAACCCAAAAAAGTTAGTTTGGTAGGTGTGCCCTCAAATTTAAATTTTGTTCGCTCAAACCCCCTAAAGTGTCCGGTTTTCCGAGGATTTGCACATAAGTATTACATCACAGTACTTGTTCTCTTAGCCATGCATGGCAATCAATCAATTCAATTCCTTCGTAAACAGAAGTCGTCTCGATTTCCAGAGAATCCATCTTCATGAGAATTAATCTTTCATCGCCGCTATACATTGAGCCGGAAAGCATCTCTTGAAAGCACTACTCCTTTATGCCGCCTGCGCCGGCGCGCGTATACGATATACTCCCGTTTGTAAAATTTCACGTGCTTACTACTCCCTGCCCCTCTCGATTCCATATTCCGTGAGCGACTCTCGCGATTTCCTTCTACTCCACGACGCCGCGCCAGGACATTTAGCATTCGCCTTCTCGACTGCCTCTATTTCAGCTCCTGCAGTACCTGATAATACAGCTACTGCTCGCGGGCGACTTATTCGGTGAATTGACCCGTGGCTAAATCGACGAGCTTCCTCTATTTCTCTTATTCGACTGCTGCGAGCTGTGTACACAGACGCGTTTTGGACAAGCCGAACAGGGAGAGAAGAGAAAAAGAGGGGTCGTGTGGAACTAACAGTCGTTGAAGCCTGGGTTGGATTATTTATTCCACCTCTGACTTGCGCATCAATTTTCATCAGACGTAGATTTCGTTATTGAACCATACTGGATCAAGGCATTTGTGAATGAGTGTTTCTTCATTGAAATCGATTGACAAAAACTCCTAATATTGTAGCGCAGCTTCAAGGCAGCGATATTACTTAATGCATTATGCGATATGATGTTCCGACGACAATAAAAGCATTGGAATGTTCGCTTAAAGCATAGGTGCATAGCTTATACTTTTCAATCGATTCGCAGCTTTTCGCGAAGTATGGGGCGCGCGCAAAAGTCCGCATGTGGGGGAAAAGGAAGGGGCTCAGCAAGCGGGGCGGGGGGGGGGGGGGGGGGGGGGGGGGGGGGGGGGGGGCAAGAGGGAAGAACGAAGAGGAAGCGAGCTTTCCCGGTTCCCCGATAAAGCCGCCGAACGATTTCAACATCGCGGCTCTCTCATGAATTTGCAACGACACGCTGAATCGGCAAAAGCAGGGAGTAAGAACACCGGGAGCCGGCGCGCGCATTCACTCAAAACACACATGAAATATGAATAACGCGGATACCCGCGGAGTGACGGGCAACAAGATGCATGCGCGCCCCGCTTCAGTCGGCGGCCCGAATGAAAAATAATGCTTCGCTCGTACGAGATGTAAGAAACTCGCTGCCGTTGAGCAAACATTGATAGGCAATATGCGCGCCGTCACAAAGAGCCCATTGCATTTCACTCTCCTTCTTCGCGAGCGGGGAGCCATGCAACTTTTTATTAGTCCAATTGGCAAATGCCAGTGTAGTTGAGTTGCGCTGCGAAACTATGCCGCACAATGCTGTACAAGTGCGAAGAGAAGCATCGCAGACAAGTAGAACAGGCGAAGGAACAGCGCGCAGGTATCACATCTGCGAAATGATATTTCACTTTCGAAAACTTTGTTTGAAATCTCAATTTTAAGAGCAAACGTTCCGCGTCCCTTTTCCCGCCCCCCAAGTTCCGCGTCGAAGCAACTTGCGAAGCCTTTTTCTTGGCACCGCGAGAGGTACAGCGAAAAACTTGCTCCATCATCGAATTTCGAGAAACCCAACGAGATTCCGCGAGGCGCACTGAGGCCAACTGCCCGAAAGTGTGTTAGAAAGTTGGGGAATGTAATATTATAGGGGGTCATCGGGAAAATTTTCGGGCGAGCGCAAACAGCCGGGGCTACGAATGGAGTGGCATAACTGATTACTCGGAATATGTCTGTAATGAAGAGCTGTTTGATTTCCAAGGTTGTTAGCAGAGAAATAACTAATAACGAAAGCTCGAGCCTTGTTAGGCAAATCTCTTCTCTGTATTCGTTGTATTATTTACATCGAGGAGACGTTCTCTCAAGGATCAGCGATTATTGAAGCGAATGTTCCACGAACAACAAGCTACGAGCAGCATCTCTACGAGTTTTGCCCTACTCCTCCTAAACATTGTTACATTTGTAATCGATCGCCACACTCTTCATCGAGCATAAATAAGATTCTTAAAATCGCTCGCGCGTACTCTTCCCTGATCCAGCATTTTGCAAAGTTCTCTCATAAAAGTATACGTAACTGGGACGAGATTTAACGAGAAGTTATTTTTACCATTGTCGCTGAAATATTCACTCAAAACTCGTGCAAGATGCCGGATGCGCGTGCATTTATTGCTTTCGCCGCTGCCGCTCGGTAAAACCAGCGTCAAGAGGGGGGGGGGGGGGGGGGGGGGGGGGGGGGGGGGGGGGGGGGAAAGAGCGAGACGCGAGCATCGCCAGTAGGAAAACACGATAACGCGGTCATTTGCTCGGGCCGACATGTGCTCGCCGCAAGGAATAAAACGCGCGGCCCAACCTCTTAATTAATGCACTACACGCTGAGCCACGCAGGTTTTCTCTCGCCGGGATTTCAAAGTGTACGCGTGTGCACCTAACTCGTTCTGCAACGACATTATTACGCCAAGTGCGTCATTTATACACGCACGCGCGCTGGGAAAAGGAGGAGCCAGCACTCTCCACAACACAATTATAAGAGCATTAGCAGTCCCAGTCTGCTCGCGAACAAAACTCAGCTCGCGTGCGATCCGGCATAGGGCAGTTAAAATCCTTAACGAGCTTCGACTCGTTGCCTCGTGCGCGCGCTGTCTTATATAATTCAGGCCGCGAAGGCGTGCGCTCGGTTTTATCGCCCCTCGTCATATAGGAGCCGAAGGCCATTCGCGGACCGATATGCCGAGTGTCCCGCTATATAGTTGCGCGCATTCCACCTTGCTGTACGTGTGTAGATGTATATATATATA
>JAZHPH010000345.1:75179-107481 GCA_037356405.1 Nasonia oneida | reverse complement strand
CCGGTCCATCCGGTCGGAATCAGCAGATTACGTCTTGTGATATGCGTGGATACATAGAGCAGTCGTCATTTTACATATACAAACTGATATCCTAAAAAAGCCAGATCGTATCTGCAACGATGATTATTCGAAGCATTCCTTTCATCCGGTCCAAATCTGCAGATTACTTCTTGTGATATGCGTGGATACATAGAGCAGTCGTCATTTTACATTCACAAATAGATATCTTTAAAAATAAGATGATATCAGCACTGATAATTAATAGCAGCATCCCTTCCATCTGGACCAAATCAGCAGATTACGTCTTGTGATTGGCGTGAATACATATCTGCACTGATAATTAATAGCAGCATCCCTTCCATCTGGACCAAATCAGCAGATTACTTCTTGTGATATGCGTGGATACATATAGCAGTCGATCTTTTACATTCACAAATAGATATCTTTAAAAATAAGATGATATCAGCACTGATAATTAATCGCAGCATCCCTTCCATCTGGACCAAATCAGCAGATTACGTCTTGTGATATGCGTGAATACATATCTGCACAGATGATTATTCGCAGCATCCCTTTCATCCGGACCAAATCTGCAGATTACTTCTTGTGATATGCGTGGATACACATAGCAGTCGTCATTTCTCATTCACAAACAGATATCTTTAAGAAACTAGATCATATCTGTACGAATGATTATTCGCAGCATTCCTTTTATCCGAACTAAATCTGCAGATTACGTCTCGTGGTACGCGTAAATTCTTAGAGCAATGGTTATTTCTCATTCACAAACAGATATCTTTAAAAAGCCAGATCATATCTGCACAGATAATTATTCGCAGCATCCCTTTCATCTGGACCAAATCTGCAGGTTACGTCTTGTGATTTGTGTGAATACACAGAACAGTTCAAACATTGATTTCATTCAAACATTGAAAATTGATTTTATGTTACTTAGAATTAATTATGTTCAGGTCCGAGATATTAGGTAGTGGAGTATTATTACAATAATTAGATTTGGATCTTGTGTTTTGATAATAAAAATAAATATATTTAGTCAATAAATATTAGATGGAATATTGCGCGAATTTTGCATATATTCGAAGTAACAAAACTAAATCGATAAACCCGCTTTTATTTTTACAATATACTTTAGACCAATACGCTTGAATTTGTGTTATTGTGTCTTAGTTGAAATCTCGAGTGTTATGAAAATTATTTAAATTTCGGGTCATTAGATTTTATGAGTATGAGAAATACTTGAAAATATCTTAAGAGTTAGACCGATACGCGTTAGTTTCGTTATCGTGTCTGATTTTGAAAACAAGAGCAGGGACTAGGCGCTTTAGTTGAGCTTCGGCTAGTAACTGGCCATAAGCCGCGAATGGCCTTATAAATGCTTCGGAGAGAGCGGAAATCGGGCCGCCGGAAAAACTCGCACATTCACACGTCACACGTACATTCACACCTATATACATTTTCCATTCACACTTTTTTATAATAATGCGCGCACTGCACCGCCGCTGCGTCATAACTCCCACTCTCGCTCATTTAAACTTACGCGCCTGCTACGATGCTCGCTTCCCAATATATGCAGGTATATGTATGTGTTGCGCGCGCTCCTCGTTACGCCGATGTTTCTGCTGTTGCCGCTGCTGGCTCGTGGCGCTGCCGATGTTCTACTGCTGCTGACTGCTCAGCTGTGACCCGAAGCGTTAGCGTAAAGAGTGTGGGAGCGAAAAATACTCGCGTATTATCTAAAATTTTGTGTAAATGATCTTCTATCTTCTTCTCGATTTGATTTTGCTCTCACTGGCGTACATGCATATATCAAAGATCGATAAATATATAAATCCTCATATCAGTGACCATTGGTAGCATAATTAAAAGTACTTTCAAAACCTGTGCATTATAAAAACGTACTGCAGTTCATTAAAATCGCATTTTGTGAGGGCTCCACTTAATGCGTAACCAGCTTTCGCTTAATTTCCAAGCAAGCTGTAATAAACAAATTTCTAAAGTCGACACAGTAGCAAAAACAAGAAAGATAGACCGTACCGGGATTGGACGGAATCAGAGGCCCACGCGGCTCATGGTGAAGGATACCACCGTAAGACAGGGACTTTACTCAGGAAATAGTATAGTTCTCTTTACTTCCAGAGGAACGAGTACCAGCTGAGTAGATTTGATGAGACCGTGTCAGAGACAGAAAGGACCATAATCGAACGGGTCTGGCCAGCTGAAGAGGGACAGCTGATGTTTTAGTTCCAGTACTCGCCAGACTCCATCAGCAGGAGCGAGATCTTGCACATAATGCAAAAACAAAGCAGGATGTTCCTGACAGGCATTGAACTGCTGGTGATGAGCCTGACTGTCCCAGGGTTCGGGGTATAACTGCCTCAGTATATCCAACACACTTCACCAAGAGCCCTGGAGGCTGAGTCTCAAGGAAAAACTCCAACTGAGAGTCCTAGGCCGAGAAAGAAGCATGTACTGGATAAAAAGACCAGAGGTAAACTGCAGACTCAACAGTCGGTCTTGCCAAATCTCTAGAATCCAAGAAGAAGAGCCTGGCTGAAGGCAAGTCTTTAGCCTTCAGGGACAAGTTAATAATCAAAAACATTAAATAATGGCTCAAGGCTGCATCGACGCCTTTCAACAGGCCTTCAACGTCCCGCTGTGCTGATCTGATTGACATGAACATAAACATGAGTGTACCCGGGAAGACCCCAGTCAGCGAAAGGCAGTCTTTCGAGGATAAGGAATTCTGACGAACCATTCAGACGAGAAAAACCGGGGACTTGTGGAACTACCTGTGACTGCAACCCCAAGAGAAATCCCTAGGTACAACCTCAACTGGGTATTAGAATCTCAGATTTAACTATGTCAGGATGAGGTAAGAACGAACAATTTAAATCAGTCTACCAATCAACCAGATAGTATAAAAATGTTAAAATGACTCTATCGGTCTATACGAGCACAGCTGAGATATTATTTCATCCAAGTAGTCGCAGAGGCTGCCCCGGAGATAACTATGATTGTTAATTTAAAGAAACCACGTCCAGCGAAATGTCGTGCAAGAGACTGAGAAATAATTTGTGTTAAGATATGAGTAATTTATATGCTACTATCCGTACACACTATAGAGAGCATGTGAGCAGGCATGCATGCGCGACTATAGCAAGCAGGATAGACTAGCGCGCGGTAGCGATAACTATAGGTATAGAGTGAGAGCGTGAGTATAGAGCAGAGAAGCAGCTCGACCGCCGAGAGCGTAAGATGGCTATGTAGTGAGCCCGAGCATATGTTGTGCGTATCCGACGATATAAGTGTAATCTCCAACAATGAGTATTAAATAAAGGTACAACACTAACCCGAAAGGGTCCACTGGAATAATGGGTGATATTATCTATTGCACCAAACCCCTCATTTATTAACATGGTAGCAGAACTTGGTTGAAATGGCAGTGAGGTTACATATCCATGTGTTACTGGTAATGAAGTAAGAGTGAAAGAAGAAAATTGTAAGAAGCTCGAAATAAATACAGTGGAGTTAGAGCAGCTAATCAAATTACAGATAAAGAAAATCTGGATATTGAAATAATATATTTTTGAAAATAAAAGTGAAACTACGAGAGATAGAAAAATGTCGAAAACTGATGAATAAAGTTGAAAGATCATGAAGATTCGTCTACATTCTGCATAGAGTTCGAAAAAGTGATAAACGAGTTGAAAAGTGCAGGGGAAAAAGTAACCGAACGAAAAAAATTAGACTATATGTTAATAACTCTACCGGAATCATTAAGCTATGTTGGTGACTTAATAGATTCAATGCAAGAAAGTGATCGCACGTATAAATTTCTTGAAAATAAAATTAAAATGTGGAAAACACGAAGTGCGAATGATAGCGACAATAAAAAACCGAACGGCTGCGGAAAGAAAGGTCATCTGAGGAGAGCGTGTACAAATCCGTGAAAAGAAGCCAATGGAGGAATGCAGTGGACAGGAGATGCACAGCAACACCGAGGCAGAGGTTATGGCCAACACGGACGAGCTTTTGGTCAACGCGGACGAGGTTATGGTCAACGCGAACGAGGCATAGGCTGGCAACCACATGCAGACGGAACGAGTCAATACCACGCGAGGTACACGTATAACGAAGGTTATCAAGAAGACGGAACAGAAACATTTTTAACACAGGTAGAAAATAAAAATGACGGTGAAAACGAAATCGTAGTGTATAATTGAGATAGGGGTAAAATCGAGTAGATTTGAGATAATGGATGTTCAGATCACATTATAAATAATGACTAATATTTTAATGAGAGTATAATTTTGAAAAAGCCTATTCAAGTTAAAGTCGGAGATGGTAGAATTTTAAAAGGCACTAAAGTGGGTAAAATTATAACTTATTTTATGATAAACAATAAGAGATTAAAACTAACGATAAATAATGTATTCTATGTAAAAGAGATGATTAGTTGATTAGTTATGCTAAAGTAACAGATAAGAATAAAATTATATCTATTGGAAACGTGTCAAAGATTTATAACAAAAATAACTGTAACGATAGTGCTTTCCCTGCTCGGTTAGCTAAACAGTCGGATCCAGGATAGGAGTAGGGAAAGATGCAAATGATTAAATCTGTTATTGTGTTGTTTAACATTAACAATATATTTCAAACTTAATATTTAACAAAGCGAGGACTCAGTTGTTAAAGCCCGGCTGAAACAGAAATCAATTTGCTTTGTGTTAAAAATACTTTGTCATTACAATTAATAATTATTTACACTATCGCGATTAACAATTTACGAGTATGCTGGCGGAATCTCGCATTAACAAGATGTCTGCGGTTGCGGTTGGCGGTCACGGTTGGGTTATCGGTGCGGAACGGATTTTACAGGTCGGGTAGGGATTTGGAGGTTAGTAATTCATTCGGGACGGTGGAGTCGTGTGCGCACGACTACACTGATCCGAATGTGTTGGGTGACAGCAATTCCGACCGCCCTGTGTGCTCACAACGCGATTGAAATAGCGTCACTATATTTTGAGGTTATCCCTTGGATTTATAGAGTCGTGAGCGCACGGCTCAACAAATCGTCGTCGCTCGTCTCGTTCTTCTCTTTGCCCTGTGTGCTCACAGTAGCAAAGGGAGTCTTGAAATTTCGGCGTAGAAGTTGGATTTATAGGTTAGGGATGAACCTCGGGTTAACCTGAACGTGAGCGCACGACTCGGTGATCCGTCGGTGAAACAGTCGCTGCTTCCTCAACCCTGTGTGCTCACAGTGGCAGAAGGAGTCAGTACTGTATTGGGATATCGGTTAAGGTCTACGGTGACGCCGGGTGTCAACTACGTGTGCTCACGTAGCAGAGGCTCGACGTCGTTCGGGTGTTCCGGGTTGTCTCGTGTGCTCACAACGGCAACTAGGAGTTTCGGATTTCGGGTCGTCCACTGGATCGTCACGTGGCTCACGAGGCGATTTCGTGGACGAAGGTCTAACTCTCGCTATCCCTGTAGTAACGTGTGCTCACGATACTACCTGGAGTGAGGCTCGAGTAGAACTCTCCCGTTGCGCAGCGCGGTCCGCCTTATAAAGGCGCGCGGCTCGGCTGTGTATAGGTCTGATTACGGCGCGTCGTTCGCGCCGCTCGCGCCGCCTGGCGCGTCGTCGCGGAGTCGCTCGCTAGCTGCCGTGCTCCACGCTCGTGCGAATTCGCCTTATGAATGTTGCGCGCGCGCGCACGCCTCGCGTCGTGCGGATTCGCCATCTGGTTGTTGTGCGCGCGCGCTCGTTGCGCGTGCCGCATCTAATGCGGCCAACTTCATGTGTATTTATGTGGACGAGACTCGTGTCTCGTCACATAACAATCTGATTAGAATTGCATATAAAGAAAATGGTTTATATAAAATAAATAGTTATGTTGAAAAATTAGAGACATACGCAAATAATGTTGAGAAATTAACACAAAAAGAAAAATTTCATAGAATCTTGGGGCATGTAAATTTTAATTATCTAAATAGAATGTCCACCGTATGTACACGAGCTGAACGAAACAGCTGAGCGCTATAATAGGACAATAATGAACTCAGCGAGATGTTTACTTTATGGTTCGAAATTAAATATTAAGTATTGGCCAGAAATTATAAAAGCGACAGCGTATTTAAAAAGTAGAGCAATAACAATTACAAGTCAGAATAAAACTACGTTTCAAATATTTTTTCAGAAAAAGCCAAACATTAGTAATCTGAAATTATACGAGAGTAAAGTATTTGTTAGAGTTCCAGAAATAAAAAGACAATCAAAATAGGATAGAAAAGCTGACATAGGTATACTCGTAGGCAATGAACGCGTTGGATACAGAGTTTTGGTAAATGGAAAAATAATAGTTACACGACATGTAGACTTTATTGAAAATGAAAATTTGATTGGATTTAAAGGTGATGAGAGAGATGATGAATCCGACATTAGTATAAATAAAAACTCTGAATCAAACGAAACCAAAGAAAATGTTGTAAATGAAAATAAGAAAGAGAGAAAACCAAGTAATAAATCAGATGAGAAAATTGATGATCAAGAAATTGAACTGCGAAGGTCAGAACGCGAAAAAAAGAAACCGGATAGATATGGTCAATCCGAGTCATATTATATTTACGTAAACATTGTAAGCGCAGACAGCCCGAAAACTTACAAAGAAGCTTCACAAGGAGATGATTCTGATTTATGGAAAGAGGCTATGAATAGAGAAATAAATTGTTTATGTAAAAATAAAACTTAGCAATTAGTAGAAAAGCCGAAAGATAAGATAAGAAAATTTTAGATTTGAATGGGTATTTACAAATAAATCTGATAATCATAAAAAAGCGAGATTAGTTGTACGAGGCTTTCAACAAAGAGAAGTACTGGAAGACTTGTATTCTCCAGTAGCTAAAATTCAAACATTGAAGTTACTATTGTCATATTGTTGTGAAAACGGTTTAATGATTATACAGATGGATGTCGAAACCGAATCCCTGAATGGAAAAATAAAATCAGAAGTATTTGTAAAACAACCTTTAGGTTACAGTGATAAAACTGAAAAAGTGTATAAACTTGAAAAAGCGTTGTATGGACTGTGAGAAAGCCAGAGAGCTTGGTATGAATGTTTCGACAAATATATGCAAAAATTAGAATTCAAAAGAAGTGTAACCGATTATTGTTTGTACACAAAATGTGAGAATAGCGAAACAATTTACTTGATTCTACACGTTGATGATCTTTTGATTTGCGGAAAAACAATGCGAAACATTAATGAGATTAAAACTAAACTGTCACAAAAATTTTCAAGAAAGACTTAGGCGAAGTAAAGACTTATTTAGGAATAAATATTAATTATGATTATAAAAATTGTAAGATGACAATAGACCAAAGTAATTACATAGTCATTAGCTAGACAATATATTGAAAATAGTAAACTATTTAAAACACCGATGGAACAAAATTTAATAAGTCTAGAATCCGCACAAACAGCATCAAGTGATATAAAATATAGAAATCTCATAGGAGCACTATTATATATAAGCTCCGGAACAAGATTAGATGTTAGTTATAGTGTAAATTATTTAAATCTATTTTAAAATATCTACAATGAAACTCATTATAAATATGCGTTGAGAGTTCTAAAATATTTGTATTTGACTAAAGACTTAAAGTTATCTTATAAAAAGAATGAAAGTGCTAAAGTCATCAACAGTTTTGTTGATGCTGATTGGGCAGGAGATAAATCTGATAGGAAATCCACGACAGGATTTATTATAAGATTATATGGAAATGTTATATATTGGAAAGTCCGAAAACAGGGCAGTGTGACAAAGTCGTCAACAGCCGCTGAGTACGTTGCTTTATCAGAAGCTATAAGTGAAATCAATTATTAAGAATTTGTTACAGATTGGATCAACAAAGAGCAGAAAGGAGCCGGTTCAAGGTCAAGCAAGGGTGTTTTTCCAATCGGGACAAAGCGCCGGTCGTCTCATCTGCAGGGGATGCAGTATAGAAGGCCACACGAAGGCCAACCATCCCAACTAAGATCTGAGGCAGTGCTATTACAGTCTTAAACTGCGACCGCAAGTGCCCATCGTCAAAGAGAGGTTGATGGGCAGGCCAAAGGGGCAAGTCTAGCCAGCAGACAGGGTATGCTTGCAGTCAGTCGTCGTCGCAACGTAGGAGCCACGGCAATGGACAATGGGAGCAACTGTAACACCAGCATTACGTCAAAGAACAGGAGCGGCGTTACACGAAGATCACCCTCATCAGACGAGCCCTCTGACACACCATTATTGGCCTGCTGCGATTTGTATAAAATTTATCCATTAGATCTGTAATGTAAAAACAATAAAAGACACGTATTTTTTTTCAAGTAGATAAACATTTCCAAGAGTTACCGCCCTTTGAATGCTTATGACGTTATGTACACATCTATTTAAAAATAGTACATTACGATACATGTGACCTCAGTAGCCGATTATTGCACAGCTGTATTAGCAGCAAGTATTGTAATATACTATTATAGCACAGCCTACCTAAGCCCACCATCACGCCTATTCGTGTCATAAGCAGTCCTATTTTGCACCGTGAGGTTAGCGCACGAGCGTAGCGAGTGAGATAAACAGGGTGAAAAAAAGGACTACTTAGGTCACGGATAGGCGTGACTTAAGTGCGGGCTTAGGTAACACTGTGCTATAAAAGAAAAAATACGTGTCCTTTTTAAATGGATTTTTCAAAAGTACCTATCAAGAGAAAATATTCACTATAAATAATATACTCAAATTACATAAAACTAGTGAATAAATAGACAAAGTATAGCACAATTACAGTATATTTCACAAATAATAATTAAACATTCATACATAATTATACCAACATTAGTTTTGGTCAAGAAAACATTGCATATTTGCCGTATATTTATAGAATATTTTTCATTGCTAGCGGTATTTAATAAAAGCGATCCATATCAAATATGTATTTACGACAAACATGATTTTATTATCCACAGTACTTGTTAAATTCTCATGAAATAAGTCGTCCCAATATTATCAATAATATACTTTATATTGTGTAAAAATGATATTGGTTACTAAATAATTTTTAGATTGCAAAAAAAGATTTACAAATAATGATTTTTGAATGGCATTCTATAAATCAAAAAATTAATAAGAAAGTAGTTAATAATATAGTTAATAGTTTTTAAGTAATATGTTTATAATGTATCGTTACAAAATCTTTGTTTTGTCTTTAATAAAACATAATTACAAGTATTGTAAAATTTTTTTCGACTTATAATTTCATAGATATTTAATTAATAAAAAAGGTTTGCTTTTATCGTAAAGCTGCTATGTAGGTATTTCTGAACTACACTGAGAAATTCTTCGGGCAGCTACTGCCCCGGCCCAAGTAAATGGTGCACTAAATGCACTAGCTCGTCTTTCCGAAAATTTCGGGCAGCTGCTGTCCAAAAATCGTGCAGCAGTGCTTCCGTTTAGTACTCTTTTCTTCCGTGTGGCGCTTCTGTCGCATCAAAAACCGCAGAATTTCGGCGGAATAACAGCTCTTGGGGCAGTAGCACTCTGGGAGAGCGAAATTCGGAGAGCTACCGCGCGAAGCTCATAGTACAGTTGCTGTTCATGCTATGTGCAGCCACTGCCCGAAGAATTTCTGAGTGTACGGATTCAGAAAATTTAAATATAAAAAAACTTAATTTTTATTTCAAATACAAGCGTGTCATTTTTGTTATAATAACAAACCTAAATCATTATAATTTTTTAGATTGTAAATCAGGACTAGACTTGTACATTATTTAGTATTTTGAGATACGTTACGTGATCAATTAGTTTTTATTTACTTATGTAAACAAGAATTTAAAAGGTAGTAGATTGCGAGGTACACTGTTATTGCGTCTACAAAACGAATTTTTTCCATTAAAAAAATTATTCAATTTATTGTATTAACTGTTCATATTTGGCAAATTATTTTTACAATATGTTTAAATTGCATATAATTTTAAAGTTTCGCATTGTAACACAATTTTGGAATGTCGTAGGTATAATATACATTTTTCCAAACTCTTGATAACACAATTGATTGAAGTGTAATAAATAGATGATTTTTTTTCTCTACCAAAACATGCACAGTCTTAAGAAATGTAATACACTGTACAAGTACAACCCTTTGCCATCTTTCTTAAAAAAAATGGTGTAACTAAAGAAACTGAGAGAATATGCGTCAGGATCATATTTGTATTGAAAATATAATTAAATAAATACATAAGATAGACTTAATAACATTAACCTCAATCTTACCATTTATCCAATGACTATCAAAATTAGTATCCTAAAATATGATAAATATTGTTTCAAGTTTCGAAGTGCTCATGACCTTTACAAAGCGAAAACTTTAATTTCATTAGAAATTTAATACGTAATTTACATTATGTAAATATAAGGGAATTCGACTGCACTCCTGATACCAAGTATAAGTATTGGATAATTTATACAGTAAATTGTTTAAATATGCAATGATCTGGTTATTAAATATTTATGTTGCCATTTTAAATAATAATACGATTTATTATTTTTTAAATAGGTTTGGTTAGGAAAATGCTCTCAGATTCTCTACTTCTTTTTGAATTTTTTTTTGTGAAAAAGTGCAACTATTATGCTTATATCATAAAAAAATAATAATAATGATTGTAATTGTATTAATTTGCCCAAGGCAATTGTCCACTGCGACTGAACATATCTACTTTAACAGTCAGTTTCTTTTCACACTACTCCCTTATAAAACTGGCACGAATTCTTAACTTGTTCTTGAGCATTATTCACTATTCTTCTTTTAAAAAATTCACTTCCACCTATGATAAAATTTTTTTCTTCCATATTAGATGTTTCATAAGAGATCCCAGAGTGCTTTTTTATTGATTTTGAATGTTATTAAACTTAGTCTTGTCAAATTGACAACTAATTTAACGATTTGCATTTTTTAACTGATTTGACAGCCAGTCTAGACCTTCATAAAGTCCATCACCACTGGTTGCGCACGTTGCCTGAATATACCAGTTACGGTTGCGCAATGAATGTAGGCCAAGTTTATCAGTAATTTCTGCAGCATTCATTGCATTTGGCAAGTCCTATAAAAAAAAGATAATAATCGATGATACAGATATTACCACAGTAGCTTGATAAGAAAAATGTATTGGTAAACATTTCTATAATTTCTAATGCAAAATTTCTACATTATGCAACAACGTAAAGACAAACTCCTATCCTATCAACTTGTACTATTGACAATTTTTTTAACTGTAAGTTCAGTCGAGGTGAATGCGCACTTTATCCCGATGAGGTGCACATGCATGTAAACTATAGTGAACCTTACTGGCCGTGTAAGACTGATAACGAAAGCTTAAGTGGGTTATAATTGTTAAAAACAGAAAAGAAAAAGAGTCGAAAGGCGAAAAAGTGTAGACTTTAATTTTAAGTCATTTTATGGGGTAGATCCTGACAAAAACATCAAAAACTGAAAAAAGTCTTTTCTCTACGTGACACGATAACTAGAGTACAAAGGCAATAATCAAGTTCAAATTTTTAATTTAGTTAGCATTATATAGCACCATGATCCCCTTCTTTGGGCTGTCTATGAAACCAGTTAGTTTCAAAGATATCAAGGTTCAAAAAATGTTCTTCCCATCTTGTATAATTTATATAACTGAAAACTATATTGCTTTGATCTTAGCTTGAATTAAATAAATTTGAAACTACCCAGGCTTAATTCTTCTGTTTTGCTTTCTCCAAGAGAGAGCTTTGTCAGTTCAGGAAAAATGGTTTTTGAAAAATGTATGTCTGTATGTATGTGTGTGCGTGTGCGTGCGAAAATGGTTACCACGATGACTCTCTAACGCTTTTATATTTTTCGCTAAATGTTTACAGGCTCATCAAGTATAATCTAATAAAGAATAGATTGAATTTTGGAGCTGATTAACAAAGATAAAGCGTGTTTACAAAAAATTTTTTTGTTTATTAATGCATTGATAAAATTTTTGTTATTATTACTCCTGAATGAAATTGTACTATTTGCTGAAACTTTACAGGTTCATCGAGTATAACCTTACAAAGAACTAATTAAATTTTGGAATCGATTTACTAAAATAAAACGCGTTTAAAAAAATGTGTAAATATTAAAAAATTGAAGAAAAAAATGTCTTTATTATAACTCCTGAACGCATTTGTACTTATTGCTGAAGCTTCACAGGTTCGTCGAGTATAACATAACGAAGAACTGATTAAATTTTGAAACCACTTGATTGTGCTTATTTTCTTGAAGCTGTTTGAAAGTTTTTATTTTCTAATTTCTTCGTAAACATTAAAAATTTAATATATGGCCAAAAATGCTTACCACGATAATTCGAACGCATTTGTATTTTTCGCTAAAACTTTACTGGTTCATCAAGTATATTCTAACAAAGAACTGATCAGATTTTTTAAAATTTCTTTTAAACATTAAAAATTGAAAAACCAATTGTTTTCGTTAATTATCGTTAGTTATGTAGAAAGTGGAAACCATCCGCAGTTTTTTAATTCCTCTAATCAGAGCTCTCGATTCCCAAAAATAATCAATCAGGTTGCGTTATTTTAAAAACGTTCCGCAAAAATGAGATCTCGGGGATGTTGGGTCAAATCACCCTCGTCGCTTTACTTATGTGCAATTTAGTTCCCAAAAACCCCGTTACAATATATACTTTGATGATATTTGTTAACAAAATAGAAATTTTCATTAGCTGTTTAGAGCTAGTCAAAATTGTAAAAATATCATCTAGTTTAAAAAAATATTTTAAGAAAGATTTAAAAAATTTTTAGACTTGGATAATGTTTTGTGCATTCTTAGTTTCAGTCACTTGACTTTAAAGTGCCAAATTCCTCCCCCCTCCTCTAGTAGCACAATGTATTTTTCGATACAGTGTGCGTATAAGTCGAATTTGAGCACACTCCGCGTGCAATAAATCGCATTTTATGCACTTAGTAATTACAAAAAGTAATGTTCGATACACGTTTGAAAATGGATTCTATACTCGTGTGATTGTCACCCTCGCTGCACTCAAGTTAGAAACTTCACTCTTGTGTAGAATTAACTTCTTTGCATTTGTGTCAAAATATACTATTATGCGTCAAGTTGTTTTTACGCATTTTACAAATTTTATTTAACGATCCTTCTAATCATCATATCTTTTGGAGCAAGCATACTGTTAATGAAGTTGGGTTTTTCGATAGTAATTTTTCGATTACTAGGGGTTGAAATATTAAATTTATTTTGTCAAACGTATGTCGATTGCGAAAACACAGCTAAGCAGCGCAACAAACTGTAAAGAATGCGTATCTATAAAACAGTGTCAATGAAGAGTAGCTATAAAAGCTATAGAAAACAATATGAATATTTTACACTAAAAAAAATTAAGTGCGCTTCGTGCACTGCTTATAATGTCTTCAATTATATCTTTGCAGAAAAAATTAAATTTTAGGTTATGTAATAAAATTTGCATTTCTAATTCACGTTCCTAAATTCTTGTATTAGGCGACTGAATATCAATTAAATGCTTCACAACAAAGCACATCTTTTTTTAAGGAGAGAACCAGCGATTTTAGATGGGTTCATCAAACTATCCTGTCCATTACAACTCGGAAACTAAACGTTTATGAAAAAAATTATGTGTTAATAATTATAATTATAATTGACTATTATAGCTAACGCTTCCCGCGAGGAGTGTAACAGTACTAGAAACCGTCTAGCCTCAAGCTCACCTATACCAGTAGGCCAGGCTGTAGGGATTTGAACCTGCCTTATTGTGACATAATTTGTTACAGAAAACCGATTGTGCGATCATGTAAAGGATGTTTTTCACATGTTTTTCACTCGCATTTCCGTTCCTTATTGTTAGTTATTAACAATTTATTGCAAAAAGCGCGATTTATGTCTCTTTTGCTTATAACTTTAAAACTAACAATCAGGGAGATATCAGTATGCCTCAACGAGATGATTTGTAGGAAATAAAAATATCTACAAAACGAGAGGTCAAATTTTGGGAATAAGTAGGGATTATAATGTTCTTTATATGTGCAAAAGTTGGGTGCTGTCGGATTATTAGTTTGCTCAGAATCGCGATTCAAAGTTTGCGGTGCGTTTTTTCCGGCAGGTCTGTATGCTGTACCGTAAGTCCGATTAAAATTTCAAAAAAAGGGTCAAAAAGTTAACATTGTGCACTACAAAACGTAGATTTCAGTTTTTCGATCAAGCGCCTGGAAGCAAGCGAAAAACCGTCCTAAAGTTTGCGAAAATCGGCCGAGCGGGCGCTTTACTTAACATTTCTCAGCATCTACAATAGCTATTTGAATGATCTTTTTTTTTATTTTAAGGTAATGCAACCAGAGGAATCCGATTCTTTGGTCTGTTCTCAGAAAAAAATCATTACGAAAGGTACAGTGGGATATTTTTGGTGAACTCTCTGTTCCTGTTTAAAACCGACGCTCCGCTTATCAGTATGTGATTTAGCGCTCTAGCTCAAAAAATGACAGGGCTATGAATTTTCGAAAAACCGCACAAGTTTTCGTTTTTCCTAATTATCTCAGAATCTAATTATCCGATTGAGGCGTTCGACCTCTCATTTTGTAGATATTTTTATCCTCTACAAATCATCACGTTGAGGCATACTTATAGCTTCCTTAGTTTTAAAGTTATAAGCCAAAAATCGCGCTTTTTGCAATAAATTGTTAATAACTAACAATAAGGAACGGAAATGCGAGTGAAAAACATATGAAAAACATCCTTTACATGATCGCACAATCAGTTTGCTGTAACAAATTATGTCATGTGAAAATACTCTACAGCTTGGCCTACAGCGACATCCCGCAACGAGTTCAAGCTTACTAGTCTAGTAAGTTTAAACGTTTACAAAAAAAAGTTAAGAGCCAGTTTCTCTGCGGAAAGTTTTTGGGGAGGGTACCAGAATATTATGTTGAATGAATGCGACCACGATTTCATTTAACTTAATTTTCATTGTGATTTTTAAGCCACTTACAATTGATAAAATTTTCTTCATCATACATTGTATATTAGAATTCTTTACGAGTAATATGTTGCGGCCACGATTTAAACCACCGAATTATTGACGTCATTTTTAAGCAACTTACAGTTGAGAAATTAAAATTTCCGTTAGTATATGTTATACAACAACTCTTTACGAGTAAAATAAGACGTAAAAAATGTCTGTACGATGCCTGTGGGCTTGGGAAATTAGATTTTTGCAACAGAGCTATTTAGATAATAAATAGAATGAAACAAAACGTTATTAATATTTTAAGTCTAATTTTTACCACTTATAACGTACACAAAGATTTATTAAAAGCTGCGCCACGATTACTAAGAAGCAAAATTAACTAAATTATGTAAAATATTAAAAAAGCCTTAAATTGACGATTTTTTATTTATTGCAAGTAAACAGATTTACAGATTTTTCTTGACACTCTGAACGTCAAATGCAACGTCACAAGAGTCTCTTTCGCTCGAATCTGTCCTGCAATACCCGGAACGCCAGGTGCACAGTAGACTGAGATGCGAAAAGTGTAAAAAATTCATGCGTCGCCGTAAGCTTAGTAGTCGACACCGCTAGAACTGCAATAGAAGGGAAGAGATGGAAAAGAATAGCCAAGAAGTACTGCGCTATTGTTATACTTAATGTTGAAAATACGTTTAACTCAACCAGCTGGGGCAAGATACACGAGGCACTACGGAAAAAAGAGGTACCCGCATATATAAGAAGGATTATGTCTGACTAACTGAAAGACAGAACCTTTTTATATGACACAGCAAACGGCACAAAAACCTATAAAGTAACCGGAGGGGTCCCACAAGGGTCAGTGCTTGGCCCGTTATTGTGGAACATCACGTAAGATGGAGTACTTAGGTTAAAGCTATCTAAAGGGGCAACGGTTGTAAGATTTGCAAATGACATTGCAGTAGTGGTAGTAGCAAATCGAAAGGAAGAGGTGACGGAAATCGCTAACGAGGCAGTAGGTATAATCCACGATTGGCTAAAGCAGACAGGACTTAGGCTTGCTAGCCATAAAACGGAGGCTATCCTTATATCTAGTAGGAAGAAAATAGAGACAATAACACTGACTGTAGACGGACACGAAATAGACTCTCAGTCGACCATTAAGTACCTGGGAATCACCATGGACGCCAGACTAACGTTTAAGCAGCATCTCGAGAGGGTGAGCAATAAGGAAGCAAAAGTCGGTGCTGCACTATCGCGACTAATGCCAAATAATACCATGCAGGGTCGAAGGTTACTCCTAGCCAGTGTATTTACATCAATTATGTTATACGGTGCCCCAATATGAGCGAACGCTATGTTGGTGAAGTCCTATGTACGAAAGCTGTCAACAGTTTATAGGAGAAGTGAAAATCCGTGAAGAAACAAACCCTAGCTAAGTGGCAAAGACGATGGGACTCCAGTGAAAAGGGGCGATGGACGCACCGCCTCATACCACGTATTGTTGGCTGGACCAATAGACAGCACGGGGAAATGAATTACTACCTTACGCAGTTTTTAAGCGGACATGGGTGCTTTCAAGCTTATCTACACCGCTTGAAGATAGAGGACAATCCAAATTGCCCAGTATGTTTGGAAATAAACGAAGATGTGGAGCATGTTTTCTGTGACTGTTCGCGATACGAAATGGAACAAAGGATGGTTTGTGCGCAGTGAACAACTACGTAAGGACCATTCTCAAAAAGGTTAGAAATTACGAAGAGCATAGAAGGGAAGGACAAAGCGAAACAGCTGAGTTAAACGGTTGCTAGACGAAGGCCACTATGTAGTAGATACGAAACACTCCTTGGATGGATGCAGAGGAACGTAGGTCACAGAGTTGACCTCTAATGCAAAGGAACGTAGGAGCTAGGGTTGAGTACCTCTAATTGTAAGTGCTCCTTAGATTGATGCTGAGGCATGTACGTAACTTAGTTGAGCCCAGACTCTTTCACCCGATGCAGAGGAACGTAGATGTCGGGGTTAGTCTTTTCAGAGGATGACTGGTCGATGCTGCTTGAAGTAGACGACCATACGATGCTGCAGGAAGCAGACGGCTAGACGATGCAGAAGGAAGAAGACGGCAAAACGTTGCAAAATAAAGAAAACGAGTTTGATCCTGAACCCCTAATCACCTTGGTGGATGGGAGATGTATGAAAATGTCAAACTTCAAATGAAAAGCCAAGAAGGCTAGTTATAGAGCTCCACGGTAGTATTGTTTTACGATAGTACCTGTGGGGATCCGGTGTTGGAGGGTGTGCAGAGGTTTCGCTACCTACGCCACATAAAATAAAACACACACACACGCGGGTAAGCCTGACACCCGTATGTGGCGCGTCCCCTGGATGGGGGATGGAGGAGAGCTCGCTGGGATATATACCTCGGAGGGTAGAGCAGCATAAAATATGCTCCGTGGACCAAATTAGGCCACCGCGTTTGCAGTGCGGTGCGACCCGTAAGCTGCCAAAGGGAGATCCTGGGTGGGGAGGCAATCTGAGGTTGCGAGCCAAAGTGACCTGAACCACCTTTGGCCCCCGCTGACGGCAAGACGGGAGGCCGATCAAATAGCCAGTACCGGTCAGTCGGCTAAGACGAGTGCTTGATATTGCTTGATGTCTGCTAGAAACTCTCTAGAGAGGCAAGCACTTTGTTCGGGTGGGAGGTTTGAGAGAGTGGAGGTGGGCTAGGGCAGTATCGCGTGCTATACTCTGGTATGATGTTCCCAGTCTGGCACCGCTTACAGTCATGTGTTGAGGCCATGTCAGCTGCCTCCATAGACGGGGGGACCGACGGTGGTCGGACACATACCGGAATAAAGACTATTATCGAGCATGAAAAATTTAACCGAGCAAGGAGAGAAAGCAGGAAAAGGAGCTCTCGAGATCTGGAATACAATCCGGGATGCTGAGCGAGAACGAGAAAGCATATGGGAGAAGATCCAAGACAGGCTGGACTCTATGGATAATGTTGTGTCAAACGCATCCAACATTCATAAGTCTGTTAAAAGAGATCTATCGGCGATTATGATCCAGCTTAAGTGGCTTAACAGAGGACAAGTGACGCTAGAAAAGAGCAAGGAGAGCCTTGGATTGATATTAAAAAAAGCGAAAATGTCACCGAACTAGCAGCATATTCAGAAGGAGGACAAGGCATTACAGACGATAGAAGCATCAAACGTGGTGACGACAAGAACGCTAAATAAGCGTAAGGCAATGTCATCAAGCCAGGTAGAAGAGCGACAAGAAAACTACGATAAAGGAACGAGGAAAAATAAGGAAGTAGCCTCTGTGAAAGTGGCATCAAAAATCTAATCACAGGTGTCTCCGGAAGAAAAGGCAGATCCACCCTGGCAGGAGGGTATTACCAGAAAGGAGAAAAAGAAAGAAAAGAAGAGGAAAGAGGAAATATGCGAAAGCACTGGTGCTAAGAACAAAAATGGCACTAGAAAACCACGAGAGAGACTCATCAGGCCTGATGCACTTGTTATAAAAGCTGCCGAAGGAAATTCGTACGCTGATATTTTGAGGAGAATAAAAGCGGTCCCTAATCTGACGGTGCTTGGTAACAGCGTAAATAAGATACGCAAAACGGTAGCAGGAGATCTTCTTTTGGAGCTACGACGCACCAAAGAAGTGAAAACGCTGGAACTTCAAGAAGCGGTTACAGCGGTGCTGGTAAAAGAAGCCACAATCAATAGGCATCAGCATGAAATGGTCTTTAAAATAGAATACCTGGATATGCTTACCTCTGAGCAGGATATTCTAGAAGCCATGAGTAGAAAGTTACCAGAAGAGAAGGAAGTAGTAGAGCAGACGTTCGTAAAGACTCTTCGGAAAACTTATGGAGATACGCAGACTGCCGTCGTACAGCCGCCTGCCCAGATTGCACAAACAGCGATCGCATGGGGAAAGCTACGAGTAGGTTAGGTTAATTGTAGAATCAGGGAAATTAGTCAAGAGACACGATCACCTAGATGCTATAAATGCCTGGGTTTTGGCCATATCGCAAAAAAGTAAATGCTGTTTTAAGTGCGGGACGGAAGGACATGCAGCGAAAAATTGCACGAACGCGCTGAGTTGCATTCTCTGCCGGGAAAAGGATGGAGAATCAAAGAGTGACCATGCAGTTGGTAGCTATACATGCCCAGCCTACGGAGCTGCATTAAAAGTACTGAAGAACCAACGAAAATTAAGATAGTGCAGATAAATCTAAACCACTGTGAGACAGCACAGGACCTACTCAATCAGTATGTCCGCGAGAAAGAGGTAGACGTAGCTATTGTTTGCGAACAATATAAGGATCTAGACAAACCATCGTGGGAAATGTACACTACGGGTAAAACAGCAATCTGGGCATGTGGAAACGTTGCTTACTGTGAAAAAATGAAGATCTGTGAAGAAGGATTTATAAGGGCTAAGGTAGCAGGTTGTAACGCCCTGTACAAGCTCCGTTTAAAAAATCATACAGGATAAAAAACTAAAATTTTTTTTAAATACATTTTTAGATTTTACGCGAGTATCGCGCTCCCCAACTTTCGGCTAGACCTGCGCTACAGCTGACAGCGCAACTTCAGCAGCGCCACGAGTCGGCGAGCGGCAGCAGAGAGCAGCAGCAGAAGAGCAAAAGCGCGCAACACACGCCGTATATATGTATATAACAAGCGGCGAGCGGAGCGGCGCAAGGAAGAAGCGGCGCAGCGCGCGCAAACTATAATTAATTGTATGAATGGGTTTTGTATATAGGTGTGAATGTATGAATGTGAGAGTAATTTAGGCGACTCGATCCCCGCTCGCTCCCAGGCCTATATAAGGACCTGCACGGCCAGTCTGAGGCCACTAGCTCCAGCGAAATTTAGGCGCCTAGTCGAAACTCCCGAGCAACTTATGCCTGGAGTACAAAAACTTAGAATATTTTCAAGTGTTTCTATATTTATAAAATTACAAGATAGGCAACGATATCGCATAATAACGCGTATCCGTCCTATATTTATTAAATTCTCGACTCTTGTCACAACTAACTGAGAGCAATTTCATTACCGAAGAAAAACTTGGTTATAAAGAACAAAAATCTTTTTATTTGCAATGAATCCTCACTACCTGGTATCCCGGACCTGAACTACTATAGTTAAAAATCATTATAAAAAATTATAAATTAAACTCATTCTGAATCTGTCGTCAAAATTACGACACAGATTAAGTAAATGTTCACTGCTTTTCGATAATAAGATTATACTCCAGGATCGAGAAAAGTCGTGACCGTTTCAAGGTGTCACTGTTTACAGCTGCTACGCTTCACCTAACGCTCCAATCGAGCAGTTCGAGCAACTGCTAGATCGGCTCATACAAGACGCAGTAGGGAGGAAACGAATACTGATTGCAGACGACTTTAATGCGTGGGCTGTGGAGTGGGTCAGCATACAGACTAACCACAGAGGACGAGTACTCCTGGAAGCATTTGATCTCCTGGATTGGATCCTAGTTAACCAAGGATGCACCCACACATTTAGAAGAGGAGACGCAGGGTCTATTGTCGACGTGACTTTTGTTAGTAGCAGCCTTATTGACTCAATTGATTCATGGACAATAATCGAACACTACACACATAGTGATCATCAGGCCATCGTAATGAAAGTGGGAATACCAAAAAGGGTATCCAGCGCAAGTACAACGACAAATAGAGTAAGTTGGAATACGAAGGATTATGATAAGGAGATGTTCCTGTTAGCACTAGAAGAAATGCAACTGTCTGGAACGGCAAACAGTAAGGCGGAGCAGGTGACGGTAAACATCACCCGAGCATGTGACGCTGCAATTCCACGAAGAGTGGCATACAGTAGACGATTACCAGTATACTGGTGTGAGAAGGAGATTGCGAATGAACGTAGCAAGTGCCACTGGACCAGAAGACGAAAACAACGGGCAAGACAGAAATACTTATAATTGGTATAGGCCAGGAAATAGTAGATGCCCGCGGACAAGAAATGAAAGACGCTAAAAGGAGTCTTAAGAAGAAAATCCGCAAAAACAAACGACGGTGCCTTCAGGAATTACAGGATGAGGTCGAACAAGACCCTTGGGGTCGACCATACAAAATCATAATGGAGAAGATTAAAGGAAGCTACGTGCCCACTCCATAATGCCCAGAGCTATTACACCGGGTAGTGACCACGCTGTTTCCTAGGCAACTGGAAGAGCCAAGTGTCATTGAAAGACATTTAAATGAAGAGGCTATCCCACCGATCACGATTGAGGAATTGTTATCCGCCTTCAGAAAGGTAGGAAACAACAAGGACTCAGGGCCGGATGGCATTCCAAATATTGCGTTAAAGCATGCAATTCATGCTCATCCAGAGATCTTTGTAGACTTGTGCAATACATGTCAAGAAGAGGGAACATTTCCCACAAACTGGAAAAAAACAGCGACTAGTGCTTCTGCCAAAAGGAAAGAAACCACATGAGGACTCCTTATCATACAGACTACTCTGCATACTGGATACCCCAGGGACGATTTTGGAACGCATTATCTGTGTCAGAATGGATCATTTTATAGAAGGAAAAGGTGGACCAATATGGCTTCAGAAAGAAGCGTTCAACCCTGGACGCAGTTAGTCTAGTGATTGACACTGCACAAACAGCAATAGAGGGGAAAAGATGGAAGGGAGGAAAAAAGAAGTATTGCGCCATAGTTACATTGGATGTCAAAAATGCATTCAATTCGACCAGATAGAGTGAAATACACGAGGCACTCCGGAAGCAGGATGTGCCCTTATATATAAGAAGGATGATGTCCGACTACTTGAACGGCAGAATTCTATTATATGACACTGAGGACGGTACTAAGACATATAAAGTTACAGGAGGCGTCCTCCAAGGGTCAGCAATTGGCCCACGAGTGAAATCGTATGCACGAAAGTTGACTATCGTGTATAGGCGAAGAGCACTAAGAGTGGCGTCCGCTTACCGTACAGTATCGGACGATGCTGCCTGCATTATAGCAGGTATGGAAAGAAAGGACGTAATCAAAGCTAGGAGACGATCGAGTGACAAAAGCCAGAAGGAGATCTGGGATGCCGCAAGAAAGAAGACGATGGCTGAATGGCAAACAAGATGGGACGCTAGTGGCAAAGGATGATGGACTCATCGCCTTGTACCAAGGATAGAAGACTGGATTGGAAGAAGACATGGGACAGTTAACTACTACCTCACGCAGTTTTTGATCGGGCACGGATGTTTCCGGGCGTACTTGTATCGGTTCAAACTAGACGACCATCCGAACTGCCCAATATGTTCGGATGCAACAGAGGATGCTGATTGAGTAGATTAGAGTAACTCCTGAGTCGATTATGACGGCCATGCTGACCTCAGAGGATGGATGGTGAACAGTCAGCAACTATGCAGCAGACATTCTCAAGAAAGTTAGGAAAGACGAAGAAGACGAAGAGGCTAAGTACGTACGTGTGTATGTGCGACGCAGAAAAAGGATGACTATAGTGATGACGACCACATCAACCAGAAGCGGGCGAAAGGCTTTCGTCCCCCCCCCCCCCCCCACCCCCCGCGAAGCATTACTTGACGGTGGTACCGCGGGGTTCAGGGGCATGGAAGATGAAGCTAGGCACTTTTACCGAGGGTCGATAAACGCAAAAAGGGCGTTCCTTTTTACGGCTGGGTGTTTTTTCACCTGGCTGTAGAGGAGATGGGTTTAGTCGGTGGGAATCTGACACACGGCTGACATTGTGGATGGGGCTGTTTGACGACCCCATAAACAAGGTTATGCTATGGTCTTTCTAAGATTTTCCCTAATACTTCTTTCTCCGAAAGAGAAAAAAAACACGCACGCACACACACACACATATATATATATATATATATATATATATATACACTGTGACAGTGCATATGCACACACACCACACAGCATGTGCCCAGCACAGTACGCGCGTAACACCACACTTACTCATGCCTATACACGGACAACGCACACACTCACGCGCGACGAGACGAAAATAATGCTTACACTTAATTACAATTATTAATCGATTAACTGCGAACAAAAAAACCGATGCCAATTCTTTGGCACGCAGCTTTCTTCGATATTATGTATTGCTTTAATATCAAAGTGGTCTTTACCTCATACTTAATTCTATAAAGTTTTTGTACTTTTTCGTTTAATATCTCGGCGCATTTTGTTTCCTTCCTAAGAAAGCGTTGTGATAGTGATTATTGGAATTTGTCTAAAAACATGCTGGAAGTGTTTTGAAGTATTTTAAGTCGAAAAAAATAGTGTTTTTTGGAAAATGACCGTACAGATGTATGTATGTATGTATGTGTATGCGCGTATGTATACACATGTATCTTAGCTTCTACTTAGTAAATTTTAACCCACTAAGTCTCATATTCTTCGTTTTTACTAGTACATGATGGAAAAACAATCCGTTTTTACATTTTGTGAACGCCTTCTTTTATAGTCATTTTTTAATTTTGTGATTGCAGTTTTTTTAATAAAGTTATTGGTGTGTGTTTGTTTTTGTGTTTGTGTGAAAAACCCTCGGAGCATCGTTCGATCGCCGAAAAGCACTTAGAGCATATTTCAATCGTCGAGAAATAATCGCGAGTACTTTTTGACTGTCGGAAATCACTTGACGTGGTTTCTCGAAGGAGATCGCATAACTTGCACGTAGCAGACGACGCACTAAACTCGAGTCACAACAGTACGGAAGTGCATAGCATGCCGCCATCTTAAGTTGCCCGGCGAAATATTCCCTCTTCAGAAATCAATTTTCGAAATTGATTTAAAATTGAATAAACAAAAGGGTAATCGGAATAAAGTCTTTGCGGGCAAAAATGGTGGGATAGCCCTGGTTTCTCAAAACAAAAAAACTCAATTCATAAATAAACGGCAACGTTTCGTCCCTGGTGGGGACCTCTTCAAGCCATAAAAATTAAATAAATAATATCACAAGAGACAAACGTGTCTCTTGTGATATTATTTATTTAACTTTTTATTTAACCACTTTTGCCCGCAAAGACTTTATTCTGAAAATATGAATGGGAATAATAACATTCTTAAAAGGGTAATCGTTTAAACGCGGTTTTAAGCATTATTTGCCACGATCTATCGGATGGAAGAGCATGGAACATCTTACAACACTTTTTTTATGTATCATTTTATTAAACATAGGGCCGTAAAAAAACCTTACGACTGAGAGAAAAAAGGCTACGGTAACTTTGTAGGGCATGATTTAACCTTTATTATTCCAAAAAAATGTTATTTTCTTCAACGCTAGTTTTCCCAAAATCACCAAAAAATACCGCTTTATCTGTGACATACTGTATATTTTCAATAGAACTTTTTTTTTAAATTACTTCAAATTACAAATTTTTAGGTAAGAAGAATATTTTATATTTTTTGCAGGATTTAACCTATGCTGGACCCCATGGCAGCAAAGGTCGGCGCTGTACTATCGCGACTAATGCCAAATGTACGAGGACTAACTCGAGGTAAAAAGTTACCGCTAGCCAGTGTAACTACATCAAATATATTTGTGACGCGAATATCGCACCACAGAATGAAGGTAGACCACGAATCCCGTCGCGACTTGATGACTCCGTGACTGGGGCGACGTAAATAATAAATTCGTAAAATAATGAGAAAACGTTTCTTTTTTTTGTTATTTTGAGTACGGGGGCGAACGCACTGCTGCTTGCTGCAATGAGACAGGCGACAACAGATGTCGCTCCAAGCAAAGCACGCATAAGTGCGAGAGAGAAGAGAACAACGGCGCTACAAGTTAGAGCAAGAAGGCTGCACCATCGCACGAGGGAGAGGGAGAGATAATGACGCCGCATACTAGAACAGGATCGCTGTCGAGAGAGAGAATCTTCCGAACCGTAACCTCGGTATATCCCCCACGAAAGAAAGGGGGAAGGATCAGTAATGTTCCGAGCTGGAACTAGTCAAGTGATCGACGGACCATCTTGAGGGTGGTGAAGATCAAAACTAGTATACCCAGGCCCTTGTAAGCTAGTCGGGCTCTAACTAGCTACTTGGGACTCTAGCCTTGGTTGGCCAATGCCAAAAAGGAGTGGGACGTTTAAAACGTGGTAGCTTGCTTAGTACACTCCGGTGGAAACGTTTGTGAACTCTCTACTAGGGAGGATAAAATCAGTACCACGGGGTCGGGGAGCCGCAGGATAGCTAATCCTGTCCCGACAGGGTAAAGAATTCGTGGTGTGCGGTGGTCAGCCCGCATGCTGGGCAGAAAGTTTATGTTTCGATGTGTGAGTTGCAGTGCACAACTCGGATATTGACCAGTCATGAGGGATTGGATGGGATCCCGCTGCCCATCCGAGCGGCCGGTTGATTTCCCACTTAATGTCACCAGGCATCGGTAGGTCATCTAATGTTAACGTGCATTCATTGATCGCGTTGGCCGAGCGTATCTCGGCCCCGGGCCCCATGGGAGGCCGTGTGGGGAAGCTCAAGGCATAGCCCACACGTTAAACAATTGGATTCATGTCGAGAGAGAGAAAGAGATAGAGTACAACACATCCATCGCGTGCACACTGCCAAGTCGGTGAGCGCAAAGGAGAGAGAGGCACCGCCGGGAAGGGGAAGGCTCTCTCGTCTTCCTCAGTCCCTCGTGCAACCTATTCAGTGTGCGTGCACACTGCCAAGTCGGTGAGCGCAAAGGAGAGAAAGAGGCACCACCGGGAAGGGGAAGGCTCTCTCGTCTTGCTCAGTCCCACGTGAAACCTATCCAGTGTGCGTGAAACCTACAGCATGATTTCCGGCATGTGCTCGCAAAAGATGGCACTACACTAAATCGAGCTCCAATGAACGTCCAGGAGGACAGAAACGGGGCTTCTGGGCTAGCTTCTGCAGAAATAAGACCAGGCGGCCATATTGCAACGACTTGTGGTCTACCGCTCGATGCGTACGTATCGGCTCGCGTCTATTTTGAGTAATTCGTGGAGTCTACGACCTATAACATTGTAAAGTGTTTTGACGATCCGTGCGACCACTCTACAAGTTTCCGGAAAAACTGTGAAAACAAAACGCGACTCAATTCGCTGATTACCCACCCGCTTTGCGCCTCGTATGAATATCCTCCGCGACTCGACACGATGCGATAGAGGTTTCAGAGGGAACGAGATCGACTCTAGGGTCTTTCGGATGATCCTGATAGTCGACGTCTATCTACATCAAGACAAGCAGTAAACAGCACCGAGTGGTATCGTGAAATTGTGTTTCAGTGCAGTGGTGTTGTGCAAGTGTGAATAGCGCAGGTTGTTAAGTACACGTCTTGAATCGTGAGATAGAGAAATTGGTAACGAGTTATTTCGTTGCTGTTACGATCACATGTGTTTCTATCGGTAGACATGAAATGTACGTAAGTTATAAGTGTCAAATTTGCATGTAAAACCACTTATTTGCCATTATATCATGTTTGTTTTCTACATAACTTCTAGTAGAAGGTCAAGCCCATTCTGAAACTTTACAGCTACTTTTTTACTATAAAAAGGTATCTTTTTACTGTATTGAGGTTGTCGGAGTCTGGATCAAACATTCAGATTATTATATTTTAAGGTTTAAAATGCAAATATGGTAGCCTTAACATGTATATAGGGCTTTTAAAGTATTTTTATTGAAAAATTCAGGAAATTTCACAAAAAAAAGCATTCGGGTAGTTTTAGTTAAAAATGCATCTCTTATGAGCTACCGTACAGATCATTGAAAATAGACAAAAAATTAAAAAAAAAATGCTTAAAACCTAAACTTTGACCAGCTAGAACTCGAAGCCAAATGAAGGAATATCGCTGAAATTGTTTTTGGGTATAAGGTACAACATATAGAACATATATATAGTTTAGGCAAAAATTAAAATTTTCATATCTTCGGTTTCACAGAGAACTTACCCATATATAAATTATCAAAAATTAATAAGCATTGCTAAAAACAGAAAATGGAATAATATTATGTCATTGCAGGATTCTAATTTAATTTAATCTAATGAATATTAATAATAGACTCAAATTTACAAACAAAATGTATACTAAAACTTTAGACAAGGTTATTAATGATGCTAAATACAGATCCGATAAATTCTCGTTGAAACAAATGCTAGCAGTAAAAAAAAACTATGAGAAATCAGAAACAAAAAAATAGGTAAAAAAGAAGCAATGATCGTGCCATAAGTTATATAAAGATTAATGATAATAAAATCACAGACAAAGGAAATAGCCGAAGATATGAACAAAATTTTTCTATAAGATAGACCGCATCAATTGAATGATGATATTGTATATGTAATGAATGCCGATTTACAAATCTGGTAAAAAAACGCAGTATAACTAATTATCGACCAATATCCCTCATATCAAATATTGCTAAGATTTTCGAGAGAATGGTCTATAATGGAATATATGAATTTGTAGAAAAACACAATGTAATATCCAACTAACAATTTTGTTTTATGAGGAAGATTGGCGCAAAAAAATGCACTCTATAATTTAGTAAACAATTTATATTATAATGTGGATTGGCAAATACCAACAATTATATAACTTTTCTTGATTTTGCTAAAGCCTTTGATACGGTTGACTACCATATATTACTGGACAAATTGTATTGTCTTGAGATTAGAGGCCAGGCGTTGAATCTCCTTGCAAGCTATCTAAAAAATAGATATAAAAAAGTAAAAGTAGATAAAAAGGAGAGCGAAATCTTATTAGTAAACACAGGTGTCCCACAGGGTACTAGCCTAGGACCATTGCCATTTATCCTGTAGATTAATGATATCTTGAGGGTGATCACCCATGAGGTAATTATAGCATACGCTGACAATACGGCAATAGTAGCAACGGGGGAAAATTAGGAAAAGGAAAAAAAAATATAAATAAGTAAAGAATTATAATCCAAGTGGTTGGCTCTTAATAAATTATTCCTGAATGTTGATAAAACAACATGTATGACTTGGCAGCTGCATTAATAGTGTACCAGCGCAAAAAAATATTAAAATAAATATTTACCCTAGTCGAGAGCATTAAATATTTGGGAATTGTCATTGATTACAATTGAAAATGGAACAAACACGTGCAATACATAGTTAAAAAAAAACAAAATACTTGCGTATGATTTATTATGCTTTCTTTAATAGCATAATAAGTTATGGCATCATAGCTTGGGGAACAGCATATAGAAACAATATAGATATAGTACAAAAAAACACTAAAATAGTAAATAAAAACAATTGTGTAGTTAAATACAATCTCCTTAGATAGATGATAATGAATTATTTTACTCAAAATTTCAAAGTAAAACTGATTTTATTTGACACCTGATCGAAAAATTCACTTTTTACCCCTGATAAGCAGGGCGAAAATTGCATATTTTTATCGAAAACTAGTTTTACGGTGCAAAAGTAAAATTAGCGGGGTGAAAGTGAAATTAGCGTGGCAAAAGTAAAATTAGCAGAGCGGAAGTAAGAGTTAGCGAGGCAAAAGTAAATTTTTCAAAATATTTAAAAAAATTTTTAAATTTAAGAAGCAATTAAAAAAAAATTCCAAGAAAATTAAAGAAAGATTGGCTACGCAAAATAGTTATTTTAACCCAGTTTTTCAGGACCAAAAAGGGGTCGGGAGTGAAATAAAATACTATATGCAACACGAGGCAAAAGTAGATTTTATCCATGGGTTATATTGTTTATTATACTGTCCTTACAAAAATATTCATCCGCGAGGAAAATCTTCTACTATCACAGTTCGTTACATAGCGTACTATTTTAGTTTTTGGTTTCGTGCACGTGGCGAGCAATTGTGAGAGCAATTATGCCTGAAGCACGGTACAATAGCAGCACCCTCTTGCATGCTGGATTGTTTACTTTTCGGTGGAAATTGTCTACTGCTGGTTTTTTAGTGGGGAAGTATTATTTAACTACGATGCCTGTGGAGATTCGGTCTTAGATGGCCACTAGCGCTGAGCTTGCTCAGTATACGCTAGATAAAAACACACACACACACACATCAAGTTTCATGATTTATATTATTTTCGTGAGTAAGATTTCCATCAGATCTGAAAAAATTGATCACAATGATGGGATTTAAGCCTACGACCTCTCGAGCGGGAGGCAGGTAATTTACCACGAAGCCATTGTCGTTTTACAATGTAAATATATGGGCAACAAATATAGCAGATTATTTAAGATATTAATTCGAGGTAATAAGAATTAAATTCAAAATTAAAATAAATAAATGCAGATATTACCTGTTTGTTAGCAAAAATAAGTAAAACAGCATCTCTAAGTTCATCTTCAGCTAGCATTCTCATTAGCTCTTCTCTTGCTTCTCCAATACGTTCTCTGTCGTTACTGTCAACGACAAATATTAAACCCTAGAACAACAATGACCGTAATTTATATAATTATTATGGTTTTTGAGTTAGTTATCAAGAGGGTCGTGCTTCAATGGCAAATATCAGTATTTAGTACGAGTAACTAGCGCGCCACGCGTGGTCTTACGGACGCGGTGACTTGCCGCCTTGCATCGCTTCCCGTTTTGCGTATAAGGCAAGACCGCTGACGCTCGTGCTTCGCGCTCGCCAAGCCCACCGACGCTCGCGCTGCGCGCTCACTACCTAACGTTTGTGTTAGTTATCTACTTAGAAAACCGTTTTTGGGCTTCGTTAAAACGTTTCGAAAAAATATTTGTTACGGTAAAAAGTTCTGTTTTAAAGATACCTACAACTTTTATATTTAACATTTTTATGTAAAATGTACAGCCGCAAAGTTTTATGGAAAATACATGATTTTTTTGCTGTAGAAAAACGGTTTTCGGCTGTTAACTCAAGTTATAAGCATTTTCATGATTTCATGTCGATAGAGAAAAGTTGTATCTTTTAAAGATTTACAACTTCTTCATTCAACTTTTTTTTTCATAGAACGCGTAGGATTTGAGTTAGAGCCAAAAAACCGTTTTTGGCGATTTTTGAGGCATTCTGCATATATGTGCATATATCTAGCCCGATCGACTAACGTTTCTTAAAAGTAATCGTGTAACACCAACATTTTTATTCGAAAATACACGTTAAAATCTAACAAAATTTGCCCGTATTTAAATACGACGTTGACGATCGGGATAGAAAAATAATTTTTTTAGTTTGTGCGAGAGGAGACTCCATCTAAAATTTCAGCTCAATCGGTCGAAAATTGCGTGAAATATCGCATTTCACACATTTTACGCTTACAAAACTATAAGGCACTTGCGTACCGCGGTCATGCCTAATAATATATGCACTGTATCCTAGGATCCTAGGATACCTAATGATACTTTGAATTTCTTCTTAAACATAAATTTTATTAATTTTGTTTATATTTTATTTAATCTGTTGTTGACGTGTTTATAACTATCTCAATTTAAAGATTTCAATCAAATATTTCTAATAATTATAGCATTTTGCTAATGGAAATAGGTGTGCGGTAGACTTAATTTTTTTTTAACAGGTGAAATAATAAAACTATTAATATCCCCTTTCCACGTAAAAATGTCAAAATTTTCGTAAGCACGCTTCTATGGTTCGAACTAACGCATATCCTAATGACATGAGTCCATAAAATGACAAGTTATCAGGATAAAAAAAAATTTTTAAATTAGTCTATAAGTTCACAATAGCTATGTCAAACGTCCTTTTCATTTTTGGATGTCGGCTGTACTTAGTACGTAATTATTCAAAAGGTAGTTCATGATGCACTATATAAGCGCAGTATTGAGCCCTTAGCCGTATGCCACGATCTTACGTATCAATTCAAACATTGAAATTACAATTTTACAAAAACACGAAAATGTAACTTAAGTCGTTTGGCAGGAAGCCACTGATATAAATGTTTTAGAATCGATTTTATATAAAAATCTTGAAAGTACTGCACCTAATGTTATGTCATACTTAGTAGTGAATTTAACAGAAAAGTTAACATTGAAATCTTCTGCTAAAATCAGTAGCATTTCGTGGTCATATGTACCAAGCTCCTATGATTCTACTTCAGTGAATACAAGTAGTGATCTATCCGAGAGCGTCGAGAGGCCCGAAAGCCAGCCGAAAAATAAAGAGAGCACGGTGGAGAGAAAGAGAGAGAGAGAGAGAGAGAGAGAGAGAGAGAGAGAGAGAGAGAGAGGAGAGCGCGGTGAAGGAAGAAGTGCGCATAATGCGTATGTCTTGCGGGGCAAAGAAAGCGGGGTAAAGGGGAGAGCGAGAGAAGGACATCTTCTACTCCTGGCGTTCGCTTTTTTCGTGACGGTCGCTTTTTACTCGATTCACTCCCTGGTTAGAATGTGTACCTAGCGAACCTATAGAAGTATTTACTCCAAAAAATTTCTTTATCATAACTCCTAAACGCATTTGTACTTATTGCTGAAACTTAACAGGTTCATCGAGTATAACCTAACGAAGAATCCTCTCTTAAAAAAGACATGACCGGATGTTGTGAAGCCGCTTAAGCGAGAATGTGATTGGTCCGTTGATTTTAGATTTGAAACTGTGAATCGAAATTAATAAAATTGAAAATTTTAAAAGGATTTGTGTATGTGTGTATTCCAAAATTTAAATAGTGCTTTTAATGATAATTAGTTTATTGTTTTAGTTTATGGTTTTTTAATTAATTTTATAATTAACGAGTACTTCCGGTGAGAATTCAGTGTTTCATCGTTTCGTCCGCCGTATCAGTGTCAGCGCCTCTACATATAGGCTTGACTTAGGTCAGGTTAGGCCAAGTTCGAGCCGCGAGCGGACATAAGCACGTTTTTGTCGTTTTTATATATCGATCCCGCAATCTGGCTGCATCGCTGCAATTACTTTAAGGTAAGTATTCTGAATATACTTAAGAAAAACTTAAATTGTGTCATCTTTATTATTTCGGTAAGCGTTTCTTAATATTTTCGTGATTTTTACTTCTTTTTATCCTCTCTTAAAAAATAGGGACGAGGACGTGTTTTGAAGAGGTTATGCAAAATGGGTGCTGTAGTTATCCCCGATGATGTGGAACCGAATCCGTTTTCTCAAGATGAAGATTTCGATGAGTTTGTCGACAAAGACCTCACGTTGTAAGTTTTTTTTTTAATGTTTATACTTTTAATTTTAACAAAAATTTGAATTCCTTACTTATGAGTATTTTATGGTTTAATTGGAATATATATATATATAT
>JAZHPH010000345.1:48309-75060 GCA_037356405.1 Nasonia oneida | reverse complement strand
ATATATATATATATATATATATATATATATATATATATATATATATATTCCAAATTTCTTTTTTAGGCACGGGGGCAAAGATGATTTTATTTGATCTCATATATTAATGTTATTGTTTATATTTTGTGTATAGATTATCCATATTGATAGTGGACTCTGTAAACCAACTAGACTTAGGCATGGTATGGAAAACCAAGGATACGTTCCCTTTGAAGTCGACATTCAAGCTAGCACTGTGGTACGGTATTTAAGGACACATGTTCCAGCTATCGCTGCACCAGCAGAACCAGAACTGACTGTTGTGACATTCGAGACCATCGACCAAAAAGTATATTTCGATTATTTTTGACAATATCTAAAATACTTATATATATTATTATTATACTAAAACTAAGAAATGACTAGATTCGAATAAAGAGGACTACGATGACTAGATTCAAATATAAAATTGATAGAAAAATCACTGGATTCAATAATATAAACTATAATTATTTAATATTTTTCTGTTTCATGTAAATTAAATAGCTATTGATGGATATGTGAAAACAAAATTCACTTCAGTTGCCAGTCGTTTCGAAAATGCCAGCTATGGGTGTGGATCCATAACTGATGGAGTGCGCAAAATAACCATCAACATACGTAACTTCGTATCAGCTGAATTGGAAAAAGGAGATGCTGTCACTGTGATTGGGACTATTGATCCAAACAGTAAATATATTTATATTCATTTTTATATTTAATATTTAATATTACTAATGATTCAATAATTTTTATTTTTAGATGTTCCATTGACCATAAATTGCACAAATATGACTGCAATAAGAAGAAGACAGAACATAGATCCTATGTCTGAAGCTGATTTGATGCGTGGAGTTCGAGCCACCAAGAGACGTACAAGTGCTGCTAAGTATTTCAAAGTTTCATAGTCGCAAAAAAAGATAGACTGTGTTGTTTTTATCAGTAAATTAAGGTATAATCTATAATTTAACGATTCCTAATGTCCTTTTTTCGAAATAAATAAAATTTGTTTGGAGGTTAACCTTTCAACGTATGTGTTTACAGCATTTGCATTCCGATAACAGCAAGTATATTGCCTACAAAGAATCATTGTAATTTCAATACCAGCAACTATTGCATTTGCAATTCAGTTTTAACTGAGCTGTTGCTGTTATCAGTGAATTAAGGTATACTATTTATCTATTAATCATTAATTTCCTTTATTCAAAATAAAATAAAAAATATTTTTTGAGGTTAATTTATTTCATCTTATGTGTTTACATTTGCTTCCAGATAACAGCAAATAAATTGCCAAATAGGAATCATTGCTATCTGGATTGAGATTTTGTCGAAAATCATATTTTGTAAGTGAAAAATCACATTTTCAATAGAAAATAACTTATCTTTCAATTAATTTGTTTACGATGTATCATTTTCTTTAATACTGCCTGAATTTTACATAGTACATTGCATTACTCAATTTTAATACTTAACATTGTCAATCAATTGATTATTATTAAATCATTCAATTATTTAGTACAAATTTATTTAGTTTCATTATTGTCGTGTTTGAGAATAGACTTATATCATTGTACACTTATTTTATGTTCTATTAACGTTAAATCTAACATAATATTTTATAATTACTCTTTCATTACATAATTGCTATAGTTACAATTATGAAAACTATTTTCTAACGGTAGCTCATACTTTAATGGTATTGTTTTACATTTTTGTGTTTTTAAAGGTTTTATTTTCAAATGTTAATTACATCATTTTGTTTTGTTTCAGGGTTTTTTACACAAAACTATTTTGCTAATTTGTTTTTAGAAAAGGTCAATCTACACATCACAGAGAATAATTATTAAAGACGTGTATTTTATATACAATTGAAGTACATATATGGTACTATATTATTCCTTTTATTATCTAAACCAAAATTGTTTATATTTTTTATAATGTAATAAAATTTTGTCATCACTTACGCATACTTAATCATAACCTACCAGCATTACCGAAATAACCTACATAATAGCCAATTTGCCATTAGCTACCTAATAACCAGTATTTACTAATATACCTACCTAATAACCAATATTTACCAATACCTACATAATAAGCTATACTCACCATTACCTACAAATAACCAATACTTACCATTACCTACAAAATTAAAATAGAATAAATAAAATTATTAACCATTATTCGTAAATATAATTATTTTACAGACATTTTGTTTTGTTTTTAATATTTAAAATAATTATTCTATTTATTTTTCAACCCATTTTGAATACTATATTTTGTAAAATCACGCTAAATCCAGCGCTCACACACGCACAGTTTACTTGAAGTTTATAATTTAAATTTTCAACTGTATTTGGACCAGATATTTGTTTCTCAACTAATAAAAACGCTTCATTAACGGCTTTAAAACATCTGGTCATCACTTTATGAAAGAGAGAAAAATAAATAAAAATTTCATGTCATTTTATTTAGCTTATTTTAAGAATTAATTTTTGATAAGGTAATATATTGTTAGTACTATTTTTGAAAACATTTTTTTCAATTTCGATTAAGTATTTTATAAAATAACATAATGCCTCGCCGACGAACTATTCGAACGGAAGAAGAAGAAATACTGCACCAAAACACTTTACGAGAAAGGAGAGCTGCAAATCGACGACGCCGACGACAGGCGAGACGAATTGCTACTATCGATGAATCTAGGAACAATCAACCACTTAATGTTGAACAAAATAATTTGGAAAATCAGCATTTAACTGTCGTTCCAGATTACTTAGGGCAGATGAATATTCTATGCACACATTGCAATGCTAAACATTTTATTTCAGGACAAGTTTCAAACAAAGGATTGTCTTTTAATTATTGCTGTAGTCATGGAGCAGTCGTTTTGGAACCTACTCCTATATTTCCTACAGTTCTCCTTGATTTATTTAATGGGTCTCATACAAGATCAAATGATTTTTTTCAACACATTCGTGCTTACAATAATACATTATCATTTGCTTCTTTCAATGCTAATTTGGTAAATTTCAATGCAAGACGCAGCGGACCATACTGTTTTAAAATTCAAGGATAAATATATTATCAAATTAACACTGCACTATATCCGGAAGACAATGATAATCCTTCTTACGGGCGACTTTTTATTATTGACCCACTAGAAGCTATAGATTTCAGAATGCAACAAAATTCAGATCTTCAATATGTAACGTTGGGAATATTAGATAAAATAATAAGAGAAAATAACGTATTTGCTAAATCCTACGAAATGATGAAAGAAGAAATTAATAATCAATCATTATTACATCCAAATGATACAGTACCCGAGTTGCAATTGTTATTCACCTTAAAGCCAGGTACTGATCAACGAAGGTATAACTTTCAGCAAACAAATGAGGTTGCTGCTATTTTTTCTACGAGTGGTGATGGTGAAATTCCAGAATCTTATGTAACTATTCGAAATAAAAGCACTAAAAGTTTACAATGCGTTAGCACGATGGATCCTAATGTTGAGCCATGGGTTTATCCTATTTTACCCTTACGAGAATCAAGGATGGCATAAAAATTTACTGCGCATAAATAGAAATAATGATGCCAATAATAGACACGCTTGGCTTATACTAGATATAAAATAGCTATAAGACCAGATGAATTTAATCCTTTTATACTAGGACGTAGATTGTTTCAACAATACGTAGTGGATGCTTATGTTAAAATAGAAAAGGATAGAATTCAATATTGTAGAGATAATCAAAAAGAAATGAAAGTAGATACATATCAAGGATTACATGATTATATGCAACGTTCTGCTAATGATATTAATGGGCAAATTGGAAAAACAGTAATTCTTCCATCAACATTCATTGGTTCACCTCGCAATATGCAGTAATGTTATCAAGATGCAATAGCTATAATTAATCGCAAAGGTAAACCTGATATTTTTCTTACAATGACGTGTAATCCCAGATGGCCAGAGATAGTAGAAAATCTTTTACCATGTCAACAGCCTTCTGACCGACCCGACATAGTAGGCAGAGTATTTCATTTAAAAAAAGAACGTCTGCTTAATTTAATTATTAAAAAGAAATTTTTTGGCGAAGTTGCAGCGTATGTGTATGTGGTTGAGTTTCAAAAAGAGAACTCTTTCATTTAAGACTATTATTATTGCATGTAAAAGGGGCTACAAGTTTTGATGATTTAAAAACTGTAAATGGTATTATACAATCTACATTTACGGCGACATGTTTAGCTTTAAGGCTCATTGAAGACGATGAAGAATGATTAGAGCTATGGAAGAAGCAACCATATGGATGATGCCTGTACAACTTCGTCGATTGTTCATTCGCATATTGATTCATTGTCAACCTGTTCATCCTGAAGAATTATGGGACAAATTCAAAAATGCAATGTCTGAAGATTTTTCACGTACAAATGAAAGGAAATTAAGTCATCAAAAAGCTTATGCTCATATTAATACCTTACTAAATTTAGAAGGTAGAGCTTTAACTGATTTTCCTACTATGGAACAAAGAGTGGAACAACATACATCAGATGATAACACTGATAACGCAACTATGACAGAAATGGCACATCTTGGTCAACAGCAATATATACAATTAAATAATGAACAGAAAGAGATTGTTGATACAGTTCTTCATGTAGTTGATATTAATAATCATGTTAGAAATAATTGTATATACATAGATGGCCCAGGAGGGTCTGGAAAGACTTTTATATATACTACATTGTACAATATCTTCAACAGAAATCCAAGTATATTCAATGGCATTTACTGGAATTGCTGCAACATTACTTCCGCATGGAAAGACCGTACACAAAACGTTTGGTTTGCCATTTTCGATGTATCATGATTCTTCATCAAGTATTAAAGCGTGTTGTAATATGTAAATGTATACAGTCGTAATACTTAAAACGGTACTCGTCGTGCCATCTACTGGTTGTCAACGATTTGGTGCAACGAGACAAGCTCGATTGAACGCGAGCATAGTGCGCATGCCTCGCGTATATACTCTAAGCGTATACTATACTGTATACTCAGCTTCCTGGAGTCAGACTATGCGACCCTCTACTATACTCTCTCTTGCCTGCAAGAATCCGAGTAGAGCTACTGCCGACTAGGCTCTCAAGGCTTTCAATATATTAATATTTAAACCTCAAAATTATTATTATTTATTCCACGCATCCTTTTCAACATGGTAGCAGTCCGTGGTTTGTATCATTATTCTATCCCGCACATTGACTCTCGAGTCATATGAGGGATATTCAAAAATTTAGAGGTTAGAAGAAGAGCCACGTGGAAAAGTAGTTAACGGTTATTGTTAACAACCAGAATCGCACAATCAACAATTAAGTAGTGAAATTATAGGAAAAAATTTCTCAGAAAAATTTTAAGCTTGTAAAGCATGAAAATTCGAAACGTCTGTCGAAAAAAAAGGTTAAAGTCAAAAAATATATGCTCAGTGACGAAGATAATGTTGTCAGGTACTAAACAATAAGAAGAATTTTTGAAAATTAATAAAGATTAAAGTGCGATGTCAATAGATTAAAGTCAGCAAGTGAAAAACGTGGTGACGTGCTAGTATAGAGCACATGGCAATTTTGAGGTTAAGCACATGTTTTTGTGGCTAAAGCAAAAAGTGAATCCAGAACAAAATTTAGAAACTAAAGATGCTCTTTGGAAAGAAAATATAAGAAATCCGATTAGAAAAATATTTTTGAAAGAATTAAAGAAAATTACTGTATTAAAAAATCAAGTATACAACAATATAAGTGCAAAAGAAATTAAAATGGCGAAGCAAGCTAAAGTTGAAGATATCATGATGCCCGTTTTTGATGGTGCAAATTACTCCAGTTGGAAAATAAGATTAAAGATTTTATTAGAATATAAAGAGTGTAACGAACCTGCAACTAGTAAAATAACTGCTGCATACAAAGATAAAGAAGCAGATTGGAAAAAAATGGATTTAAAAGCAAGAACCATCATAATAAGCACTGTATCCGATAAACAATTAGAATATATTGGTGAATGTAAATCAGCATTTGACATGATGGAACAATTCGATAAAATGTATTCGACGCAATCCACGTCGCTACAAATAATCTGCAGAGGAAAGCTGAAAGAAGTAAAATTGAAGAATTTTGATCAAGTAGACGATTTTTTTGCAGAATTCGAGAAAACCGTGAACGAGTTCAAGGCGGCTGGTGGAATACTAGAGGAAACAGAGAAGATGAGGTATTTGATACGAGCACTACCACCAAGCTACAGCTACATAGGAGATTTCATTGATGTCATTCCAGAAGATCAAAGGACAGTAGACTATGTCAAATCAAAAATTATACAAAAAACGATTCTGATAAAAAGAGTAATGTAAGTACTTTTACAGTCAAGTTTGAAGGCAAATGTTACAACTGTGGAAAAGTTGGACACTACAAAAATGCATGCACGAGACCACCACAGCAGAGCAACCGAGGACGAGGTGCTCAATCTAGTCAAGGTCAACGAAGTCATCAAAGAGGCTACAACAGAGGTGGAAACTACAGAGGTCGTGGCCGAGGCAGAGGACAAGGTTAACCCAGAGGTGACTCTTTAAGCAAGCAACAGGGCAACTAATCATCTGAATCATGGACAACACAGGTATGCCACGACTCGAACAATTCTAATACCTACCCTCGGGAAAAGTATAAGAATAATAAAACAAGTGAAGTAAATTATGTAACAAGTTTTAGTGAAAATTGTAGCGAAATAGATTGGTTCTTAGATAGTGGTTGCACAGATCATATTATAAAAAATGATAAATTCTTTGATAAATGTGTAGATTTGAAAAATCCTATTGATGTAAAATTACCAGACGGTAAAATGTTAAAAGCAACCAAAATAGGTACTGTTAAAACTTATTTTAAAAATTATTATAATCAAAAATATGTTGATATAAAAAATGTCTATTACGTAGAAGGCATTAAACAAAATTTGATGAGTCTTGCAAAAATAACTGAAAATTATACAGTATTAGCAAATAAAGATATTGCTAAAATTTTTAATAAATCTAGAGAGTTAATAGCTGTAGCAAACAAAAAGGAAAATTTGTTTTATATGAAAAGTTTTGTATTAGAAAAGAAAAATAAATCCATGTATGTAAATTCAACAAAACTAACTGACAAAGAAAAATGGCATAGGGCATTAGGCCATATAAATTTTCAATATTTAAATAATAGATTAGTTGAAGGACTGCCAGAAAAAATCCATGATTTGAATGGTCCACATAATACTACTGGTTATGGTGGAGAAAAATATTTCTTAACATTTGTTGATGATTACAGTAAATGCACTCAAATCTTTTGTATTAAAAATAAATCAGAGACTGCAAGTTGTTTGAAAGAATTTGTTAATCTAGTAGAAAATAATTCAATAAGAAGGTTAAAAAATTAGGCTGCGATAATGGTAAAGAATATTTGAATCACGAAATTTACGAGTTTGTAAAGTCTAAAGGAATTGAATTATTGCCATGCCCACCCTACGTCCATGAACTAAATGGAGTAGCGGAAAGATATAAACAGATCTGCAATGGATATGGGCAGATGTTTAATGCGTGAAGCCAAAATACATAGACTGGCCCGAAATCATAAAAACGGTCGCGTATTTAAAAAACAGTACAATTGCAAATACAGCGGAAAATAAAACTCCTTACGAAATATTTTTTGGTATCAAACCTAATGTAGAAAATTTGAAAATTTATGGTAGTCGAGTCTTCGTAAGAATTCCAGAAGCGTTGCGAAAAAGCAAATGGGATGATAAAGCCCAATTAGGTGTACTAGTAGGCTATGTAGAAAATGGCTATAATGTTTTAGTCAATGGTAGAGTCATTCATGCTAGACATGTACAAGTAGTTGAGGAAAATGCTAAAATTATTTGTTTAGAAAAACTTGATGATGAAAAAGATAGAGATTTGGAAAATAGCGAATCTGAAAACGTAGAAATTGAAATACTGGAAAAAGAATCCAAAATTGATGAATATGATGTAAATTTAAATCAAACAAAATGTCTTATCCCTACTCAGACCTTCGGGGAAAGTAGAGATAACACATTAATTTTTGATATCGCTGAAAATGACAATTCAAGTTTAAAAGTACAAAGAAAATCTAATAGAAAGAAAAGTCCTGTAAATAGGTATGGACATCCTGTAACTCATTTTATCTATGTAAATCACATTGATGCAAATGTACCGAATACATTTGAGGAGGCGTTAAACTCAAATGAATATAAACAATGGAAAATTGCAATGGACTCCGAAATTAATAGTTTAAAGAAAAATAATACTTGGCAAATTGTTGAAAGACCAAAAGATAAAAAAGTCATTGATATAAAATGGGTTTATAAAAAGAAAAATAATAATGTTTATAAAGCGAGATTAGTTGTAAGAGGTTTCAACAAAAAGATTATTTAGAAAATGTTTATTCACCAGTAGGAAAAATGCAAACTTTGAAAATTTTATTGTCTTATAGTTGTAAAAATAATTTATTTATAGAGCAAATGGATGTCGAGACAGCATTTTTGAATGGTTATGTAAAAACAGAAGTTTATGTTAATGAACCGAAAGGCTATGAAACCGGAGACAATAAGGTTTGCAAATTGCAAAAGGCATTATACGGATTACAAGAAAGCCCAAGGGCCTGGTATGATTGCTTCAACAATTTTATCGAAAAATTAAACTTTGTGCGAAGTATTTACGATCACTGTTTATATATAAATAATGCAAGCAAAGATTCAATATATATTCTAGTCTTTGTAGATGATCTCTTAATCTGTTGTCGAGTTAAAACAAAATAAATGAAGTCAAATCTAGTCTAAAGGAAAGATTTGCAATGAAAGACTTAGGAAAAATTGGACAAAGCGCAATCTAATTGTTAAAAAGGATGCGTGGAATAAATAATAATAATTTTGAGGTTTAAATGTTAATATATTGAAAGGCTTGAGAGCCTAGTCGGCAGTACATCTGCTCTACTCGGATTCTTACAGGCAAGAGAGAGTATAGTAGAGGGTCGCATAGTCTGACTCCAGGAAGCTGAGTATACAGTATAGTATGCGCTTAGAGTATATACGCGAGGCATGCGCACTATGCTCGCGTTCAATCGAGCTTGTCTCGTTGCACCAAATCGTTGACAACCAGTAGATGGCGCGACGAGTACCGTTTTAAGTATTACGACTGTATAAATTTACATATTACAACACTAATGAAGGTCAATTACTAAAAGAAGCTGATGTATTTATCTGGGATGAAGCTCTAATGGCTCCAAGATATGCTTTAGAAATAGCAAATCGAACATTGCAATTTATTTTGAATAATAATTTGCCATTTGGAGGTAAAGTTTTTGTATTGGGAGGTGATCTCCGACAACTTTTGCCAATAAAAAATAAAGGAACTCGAAGTGAAACTCTAAATCTCTGCATTAAATACAGCGAATTGTGGAAATATTTAAAAAAATGTACTCTTACCACACATATGAGAGTTCTGCCTAATGAAGTACATTTTGCAAAATTTTTATTAGAGATAGGTGACGGAAAATTAAATGACGGAAATGAAAACATTAATGTTCCTGATCACTGCATTCTTGATGGAAATGCTAATATAGCTTACCATTTATTCGGTAAATTAATTGAAGAAAAACGATTCGAAGTATGAGTAACTGTGCTGTATTATCAGCTCGAAATATTGATGTTGATGAAATCAATAAACAAATTACAAATCTATTAGATGCAACAACTGAACGCCTATATACTGGCATAAATAGTACTGAAAATTGCAATAACGGTGAATTAGATGAAATACTTTTACCAGAATACTTAAACTCCTTAAATCCAGCCAGTCTGCCCCCCTATGAATTGCGTTTAAGAAAAAATTGTATTGTGATGCTTATTAGAAATATAAGTATCAATGAAGGTTTGTGCAACGGTACAAGATTTTTATTGTTTACCATTTATTCAAATGTAAAATTTTAACTGGTGACAACGCTGATCGTATTGTTTTTATAAACCGAATAACATTGTACTGTGAAAATGAATATCCTTTCACATTTAAAAGAAGACAATTTCCAATAAAATTGGCTTTTGCAATGACTATTAATAAATCGCAAGGCCAAACATTTAATAATATTATTATTGATTTGCGAACAGATGTCTTTAATCACGGACAGTTATATGTAGCAATGTCTAGAGTTCGGTCTTGGGATTCTCTTAAAATCTATCTTGGAAACCAAAGACAAGGTGTAACAATAAAAAATCATGTATATAAAGAATTATACTTATAATTAATTTAAAATTAAAATTATACAATTACTCCTCTTTAAAATGATAATTACAAATTGTGAGTGTTCTTAAAGGCGCGCGAAGCGCGCGTGAATTTACTAGTTGATTAAATTTTGAAGTATTTATTTTCTGTTCTTCGTAAACAATAAACATTTTTATTTATGTATTTTTCGCCGAAACTTTATAGGTTTATCAAGTATAACCTAACAAAGAACTGATCAGATTTTTGAACTGATTGACGAACATAACGTATTTTTTTAAAATTTCTCTTAAAGATTAAAAATTGAAAAACAATTGTTTTCATTGATAATGTATGCACACGCACACACACACACACATATAACTTAACTCCGCTACGCCGGTCCCAAGCCCAGGGCCCTACCACACAAGAAATATGGAAGGAGGAGCGGGAGGAGTAGCAACCTCGTTAAAATAACCAAGGCTCATCTGGCCCAGATGACAGCACCTTGTTAAAGGGCTCCTTCCTAGGATACAGGATAGGGGAAGAAACCCTGAATATAAATCAATCATGGACAGTAAGTTAATTATAACACTGTCCCAAGCGGGTCAAGCTTTACAGCTTACTCTCGACGTTGGTTCCGATCGGGTGAAAGCCCCGGTGGCCGACGCAAGCTCCATGGATGTTGGGGGAAGCCAATTAACTCAAACAATACAGGAGGCTATAGAGGTGGGTCACTCGGCCCTCAAAGAAAGATTAGCCTCAAGTGACGCATCAGGATGTGATGGAGTAATAAACAGGGGAATGCACAAGGTATTGTCTAAAATTCATACAGCAGATCGTGCGGAAGAACAGTTGATGGACAAGATTCAGAACCATCTAGACAAGATGGATGCTGTAGTAGGTCCAGCCAAAAACATTTACAAGAGTGTTAAGGATGACATGAGGAAGGTCATGTCTTTCTGGAAACGGCTCAACAGCGTAAGAGAAGCGTCGAGCAAGACCAAGTCTAGCTTTGGACTGATGATGTCAAATAGCTAGAATAGGAAGGAACGGTCTCCTACACAGAACGACACCAATAAGAAAAGAAAAGAAGAGGTCAAGACGCCAAAGCATGACCAGAGTGTGCCACTAGTGACAACTTCCAGAACTACTTAGTGCCCACCGCCCACAACAGCGACATTACCACCCTGGCAGAGGATGAAAACAAGAAAGAAAAAAAAAGGAAAAAGAAGACGATAAGATTAACAATAGTGTTGTAGATCAGAAAGGCACTAGAAAATCTAAGCCGCCAAAGGCAAGACCAACCCGACCGGAGGCTCTAATCTTAAAAGCTACCGACGGGAAGTCCTACGCTGACATCTTGCGAAAGATGAAAGCAGACCCAAAACTGAAGATGCTAGGGGATAGCGTAAATAGGATACGCAAAATGTTGGTTGGTGACCTACTTTTGGAACTCCAACACACATCGGAAGGGAAGGCAACAGAACTTCGACAAGAGTGCAAGAAGTGCTAGAAGAAGGTGTCACCGTAGGAACCCTACAACATGTAGAGGTTTTTGAAGTAAAGGATCTTGATGTTTTAACTACTAAGGAGGACATCGTGGAAGCGCTACGAAGGGAGTTTCAAGATAGCGGATCAAATGCAGTAGAGAAAACGGCAGTAAAGTCTGTGCGCAAGGCATATGGCGATACGCAGACGGCGGTAATTAAAATGCCAGTAAAAATGGCTCAGCAGATGATCGCAAAGCAGAAAATCAGAATAGGCTAGGTAGTATGCAGAATACGAGAGATAAAGCGGAATGCACGTCCACTTCGCTGCTATAAATGTCTAGGATTTGGACATATCGGCAAAAACTGCACAGTTACACAGGATTGAAGTAACCACTGTTACAAGTGTAGAGTCGAAGGACATAATGCAAGAGATTGTAAAAACAAACCAAGCTGCGTTCTCTGCCAAAAAAGAGAAGCAACAGAGAAAAGTGACCATGCTGCAGATAGCTACACATGCCCAGTATACCGAGCGGCAGTAGAGAAGTTGAAGAAACGAAGATAATGAAGATAGTGCAGTTGAACTTGAATCACTGCGAGACAGCACAGGATTTACTTAACCAGTACGTTCATGAGACGGAGGTCGACGTAGCCATTATATGTGAACCATACAGGGCTCTAGACGAGACATCGTAGGAAACAGATTACAGTGGCAGCGCAGCGATCTGGGCATGTGGGAACATGGCATTCCAGGAAAAAATATTTACCAGCGAGGAAGGATTTGTTCGTGCAAAGATAGCAAGAATACACGTATACAGCTGCTATGCTTCGCCTAATGCACCGATCGAACAATTCGAGCGGCAGTTAGATCGACTCGTGCAGGATATTGCTGGAAGAAAGACAGTAATTAACGCAGACGATTTTAACGCATGGGCCGTAGAGTAGGGCAGTCAAAGGACTAACCAACGAGGACGAGTACTGCTAGAAGCATCTGCTCTCTTGGACTTGGTTAATGTGGTGTTAGTTAATCAGGGTAGCACTAACACCTTTAGAAGAGGAGACGCAAGGCAAAGAGGGCGTTCCTTGGTACGGTTGCGTTTTTTTCATCTGGCCGTAAAAAGGATGGGTTTAGTCGGTGTGAATCCGACACAGGACTGACATTGCAGATGGGGCTGTTTCGACGACCCCATAAACAAAGTCACGCTATGGTCTTTCTAAGATTTTCCCTAACACCTCTTCTCCGAGAGAGAGAGAGAGAGAGAGAGAGAGAGAGAGAAAACACACACACACACATATATATGGGCTATTCCACGTCCGTGGAAAATTTTTTCGAATCTCGGCCAAAATTTTTTCCCCAGTTCAGTATACTCCCTAAAGAACACAACACAATCTCAGACCTCAAAGTGCCCCTGTTGCAAAGTTGTGGCAATATTAAAAATTGAGATTTTAGAATTGCTTCCTCTTAGAGGAAGCTTTGTAATAGTAAAATTTTGAGTTTCGTCAAAACTTCTAGAAAATACTTTTTGGTGTGTTAGAATTCAAATCAAGTGTTTTTAGAAAATGTCTGTATGGATGTGTGTGTGCGTGCGTGTGTGTGTGTGGATGTGTGTGTGTGTATGAAACATTGAATACTGTTTCTGGAACATATTTACCGTGGGTTAAAGAAGAAAAATATTTTGATTTTCTATTTGACAAAGAACCACTCCTATATATATATATATATATATATATATATATATAGGAGTATATATATATATATACACATAGCTTGCGTTAATGCACTCATACCAACATTGGACTTGGCCCATTTTAAAGGTATTGTTGCGAAAGAATTTTGTGATTTTTTTCAAAGAAATCGGGAGCGTTAAATGTCAATTACAGCAATATAAAAAAATTTCTGTGTATTTAATGTGACTGTTAAGTAGTTCACTTGGTCAAAAGAGTAGTTTTAGAATCCGGAATTTTCAAATTCTATTAGAATAGTAATGTACAAGCAAGAATATTTAAAAATTATATGAAATAGAACAAAAACTATGTTTTATTTAACAATTTCAAGCATTAATTGCTCGGATATTAATTAAAGAAAAAAACATTAATAATTACTTTTATTTTCTTTATTTTTTGTCCAATCTTAACGAAAAAAGGCTCATTTTGTTCGTTAAAAAATTTAATTGGGAGTAACGCTATTACGCACACCCATACACACATAGCAATATAGCATCAGGACTTAGGAGAAGGCGACAGGCAAGCGGAGAAGAACGCACATACGATTGGGTATAGTCAGTGGAGGGAGTGCTCTCCGCACTCCTGAAGTGTTGCATGCACCCATCACATGCGTCCAAAAAATAGAAGAGAGAAGGCACTCTGCATAAGGGAGCAAAAAAGAAGCAAGTATTAATTCATGCACATCAAGGGTAACTCTGAGGGTGCCTAGAGCAAGCAAGAGAAGAAGCTAGAGAGATATAAAGAAACATCATACAAGCAAATATGCAGCATCTAATTTTATGATTGGCCACACTATCTTCCCACACCTACTAATACATACACACAAAAGAGATGGCGGTAAGAGTGCTTTCGGGTTTAGAAGGCTCGAACGAGCAGTCTCTCGTAAAAAAAACACTGCCAATTCATTGGCACGTAGCTTTTTCCAACTAAATTTATAGGTCCAATAAATGAAATTTTATTTTAATATATCTATATATTTTCTTGCTAATGTATGAGGCGGTTTTTGATACATAATTTAATATAAGTTTTGGATAGTTCATTGTCCAAAAGTTTGCAAGCCACTCCGTTTTTTTATTATAGAATATGAACACTGTCGTCAATTTTTATTCACAGAAATTCACGCATTTTTACATGTGTTCCTAACCAACCTAACCATCAAAACAACAGGCTATTTATTACATAGATCGCTCGCGCAATTTTCGAGAAAACGATTTTTACATTTTAGCTCTTTTGTTGAAAACCGCTAGACAAAATCGTTTAAAAATTTAGCAGCAGATAGCTTTTCTTTCAGTCTCTAGTCAGCCCGTACGCTCGAGCTGGGACGGGAGGGATTGGCCTCAGCCGAGCAAGAATTCGCTCTCGCAGTTGAATCCTCGTGCGACTTGCCCGAGTACGGGAGTTGCGCCATACGACACCTGGTATAATTCGGACACCGTTCGTCCGAGAACCAAAAATCTTGGTAAAACTGTTCGAGAATGGAGGTTAAAATTCTCAGGCGACAAAAGAGTGAGTATCGAGAAATTTTTGGAGCAAGTCGAGGAGAATAGACGCTTAGATAATATTCCCGACGAGGAGCTTTTAGACTCCATGGTCCCCATGTTCGAGAAACCTGCACTATTCTGGTATCGTACTTTGAGGCCGTCGTGGCAAACGTACCAAGATTTCAAGAGAGCTGCTCTCAATAATTATAGCAGGACGAAAAGGAATAAGCGAAGTCTGGTGGTCGAAGCTCATCTACGCACACAAGATGCAGACGAGCCAGTGAGAGACTATATAGTCTCCCTTCTCACGGTTTTAAGCCGATTTGACCAGCCATGGGATCCGCAGGACCAAGTAAATCTAGTCATCGACAATATGCTCCCGAAGCTTAAAAAGAAGATGAAGATTTACCGGGGAAGACTTACCAATACTCAAGAACTCCTCGACAAAGCTCAAGAAGCAGAAGACGACGAAGACGGCCAGTGGAGGCTGCCGCCTCCAGCCGAGCAGAGCATGCTGCCGGAAACAGCTTATAGGCCTGCTAATAAAGCCGCCAAAGCCAAGCCGGCCAGCGTTGCCTCGTTGGACGCGAAGTTATCGTCTCTGACAGAAGAAGATCTGGAGAAGCATTTTGAGAAGTTTTTCCGGAAGAAGACCCAAGAGCTAAGCTCTCCCAGCCGCAACACGTCAAGCGCAGGAAAAAATTCTCCACAAAAGGAATCTTCCTCGACCGAAGAGGAAACGCCACCTAAACAAGGAACGGGTGACAGCCATCGAGCGTCAACTCGCGGTGGCGGCCGAGGTCGGGGAGGAAAACGTGGTAGAGGCGGGGAGGTAATCGAACAGAGTCGAATACTCCCAAGTCTGATAAAAATAGGGACAAACCGGCAGGACCTGAAGGCGATAGAATTCTCTGCTGGAATTGCAGCTGGCCAGGGTACACTAAGTTCTCCTGCCCAGAATGTGCAAAAGAATTGTCAAAACACGAGAAAGAGAGCGAGTAGACAAGGTCCCTACCGCTCTAGAGAATCCACGGACCTTCAACACTAAAAGCGTAACAGGAGTAGCGCAAACACTACACGGCACGGCGAGTGACTCATCGCTAGCCACGAGTAGCTCGACCGATGTGGAGGCGTCTGGCGATGGAGGTACTGTAGCTAGCGCTTTAGTAGAGAAGTACCCACGGTGATGGCTAGCCGTAGGGGTAGGCCAATACAAATTAAGAGGACTCTATGACACTGGAGCCTCGCGCACAGTCCTCGGCCCCATAGGCATATCGCTCGCTGCTTCATTAAATTTGCGAGTACGACCTCATGTGGGCCCCGGGGCTAGAGCAGTCGACGGTCATTACGTCCCCATAGTGGGTAGCGTCAGATTGCCCTTCACTGTAGGAGGGATAACTCATTCAATCGATGTTCTTATTTTGAACGAAGTCGATACTGAATGCACCTTGGGTGCAGACTTCGTTCGCGCATTTTCGGCGATGCTTGACCCAGTAGCAAATAAGCTACTGCTCCAAGGCACAAATGTGGAGATACCGGCCGTTCTCTCGTCTATGCGTGCTGAGGAGCTTTTGTCGCTCGCCTCTCTCGGAATTGAAGCAATTACCGATGAGCAACGCTTAGAAATCGATGATCTAATGAAAGAATTGCTACCCGATCCTTCCTGTGAGCAACTAGGCTGCACAGATTGGATTCATCATGATATTGACGTTGGCAGTGCTCGCCCAATTAAACAGCGGTATTACCCTGTTTCGAAAATTTTAAAGGACGAGATGCATGAGCAAGTGCACAAGATGCTCCGTGCCGGAATAATTAGGAGGTCCCGAAGTAATTGGTCCAGTCCAGTGGTTATGGTACGGAAGTTCGACGGCAGCTTTCGCTTCTGCGTCGACTACCGTAAGGTTAATGCTGTGTCAAAAATAGCTGCGTACCCGCTTCCTTCTATGGACATGATACTGCGGAAAATACAGCACGCTAGATATATAACGGCGTTGGACTGCTCAGGAGCATTTTTACAAATACCTCTTACCGAGCGATCCATCCCGATCACTGCCTTCACCGTACCTGGACTTGGTTTGTTTGAATTCGTCAGGATGCCATACGGCCTCGCAGGAGGGCCGGCTACATTTCAGATGTTGGCTGACAGATTGATCACCCCAGAAATGGAGCCGCATGCTTTCGCACATCTAGACGACATTATTATTGCGACAGATACTTTCTCAGATCACATAAAGTGTCTGACTTTGATCCTGAAGCGGATAAATGAAGCTGGTCTGACAATAAATCGCATAAGGTGTAAAATTTGCATGTCCGAAGTGCGATATCTCGGTGTGCTTGTGAATCGCGAGGGCTGTCGCCCAGGTCAAGAACGAGTTCAACCTATTGTTGAGTACCCGGCTCCCAAGAATTTAAAGCAGTTGCGCAGATTTCTCGGGATGGTCTCGTGGTACCGAAAATTTTTAGAAGATTTTGCCACACTATGTGAACCGCTTACTGCGCTCAACCGCAAGAATGTTAAATACGAGTGGAAAGATGAACAATGGGCAGCTTTTGAACAAGTAAAAGCTTTAATTGCGACCGCCCCAGTTTTAGCAAGGCCTGACTTCAGCGCTCCATTCATCATCGAATGTGATGCCAGCGATACAGGGCTTGGTAGCGTTCTCTTGCAGCGCATTGACGGCGAGGACCGCGTGCTCTGCTTTGCGAGCCGCGTCTTGTCTGCTACAGAGCGAAGGCTATCGGTGACTGAGAGGGAATGTCTCAGCGTAATTTGGTCCATCGAGAAATTCCGACCTTACATTGAGGGTTACCATTTCACTGTAGTAACGGATCACCATAGCTTAGTGTGGCTTCAAAATTTAAACCATCCGAATGGAAAATTAGGTCGTTGGTCTCTGCGTCTTCAGTCGTATGATTTCTATATTGTGCACCGTAAAGGGAAGGACAATGTTGTCCCCGACGCACTTTCTCGCAAGTATGAGACCGACGAGGACGAAACGGCTGTAATAGCATCTCTCTCCGTGGATGAGTCTATCAAGGACCCCTGGTACTTGAAAAAGGCGAAGCAAGTCGTCGAAGACCCCACGGCACATCCCTTTGGGAAGATCACCGGCGGACGGCTTTACCATTACCGCCCTGATCCGACAGTAGATGTCTTACTGGGACAAGATGAAGATGCTTGGAAGCTCGTAGTACCTCGTGAACAGTGCGAGAGGATCCTTGCAGAGTGCCACGATGAGCCTGTCTCCGGACATCTCGGAAGATTTAAGACTCATCAAAGGGTGGCGCTCCGGTACTACTGGCCAAATATGTACAAAGACACATCTCATTTCGTACGAAATTGCCAAATTTGCCAGCAAGTCAAGGTTGACTCATGGGCAAACACTTGGTTACACGCCCTTGGGAGTCGCAGGCGACACTATGGGACCTTTCCCAAAGTCCCCCCGAGGTCATGAACACCTATTAATTTTCATCGATTTATTTACGAGATGGATAGAATGCATCCCTATTGGAAAGGCGAATGCAAAAACCATCAAGCGAGAACTGAATTTGCGAATTTTCTTGAGATTCGGGATTCCCGATCGATTTTTGTCAGATAATGGCACTCCATTTAAAAACAAGCTTGTCGACAAGTTTTTGGAAACACATGGAGTGTACCACGGCACCAGTGCTCCCTATTCGCCTAAATCCAACCCGACCGAGCGTGTGAATCGCACTATCAAGACCATGATTGCTGCGTTCATCGAAACCAAGCATACTACTTGGGACGAGCACATTCCAGAATTTGCGTTTGCGTACAACACTGCTATTCACGAGGCGACTCGCTCTAGCCCAGCGTTCCTCAATTATGGAAGAAATCCCGAGCCGCCGTGCACCACACGAAGAGAAATAGAGCAAGCCACCAGGCAAAGCTTAGAAGAAGCAGCACGTGATAACTGGCAGGATCGCATGAAAATGCTAGATGATTTTCGGGCTAATGCCCTTGAAAATTCAAGAGCCGCCCAAGAACGGCAGGAAAAGTACTACAACGCGAAACACCGCGACATAGAGTACAAAGTCGGTGAAAAGGTATGGGCGAGAAACCGCATTCTTTCCTCCGCTGCCCAAGCCATCGCTGCTAAGCTCAGCCCTAAGTACGCGGGTCCCTTTACCGTAACGGATCGCATCGGGATGAACTCCTACAAGCTTCAGACAGAGCAGGGAGTTGATATAGGCAAGGTAGCCGTGTGTGACTTAAAGCCATGCCGCAACGAAGAGCAGTTCCCTGAGGACTCGCCTGATCCGCAAGATTCGGACAACCCAGTGCCAGAACCGCCCATTTCGCCTAAGAAAGACGAGCACGCAGCTGTTTCCCAACCTGCGCCGTCTGCAGGAGCGACGGCGAGCTCTGCGCCACAAATTCCGACTTCGGTTATACCGAAGCGCAGGGGCAGGCCGCGAGGTTCTAAAAAGGAGGCACCTCCGCTGACCGCAACGTCGCCTCGACGATTGCGTCCCCGAGACAAACAGAACTAGAGATTCTTTCCTTATTATTACCACTTATTGCTTGCTTTTATCGCTTTTGTTATTCACTCCCTTTGTTTCTGCTTATCTTAATCTTGCCACTTTACATCTACGTCCAGGAGATCAACCATAACCGACTCTATAATCTCTCTCGCAGGATCGTGCTACCCGTCAAGAAGCCGGCAACCATCATTGAGGTGCCAGCTGAGCTGCTGCAGCAGATCAAGAAGCTGGTGGCCCAACTGATCCTCGCCCAGACCAGCGAAATCCCGCCAACCCTGGATGAACTGCGTCCGTGGTCGGAACTCCTCCGGTCCCTAGGAGGGACCACTGGAGAGTCCGCTGGACTCCGGACAGATAGGTCAGCCTTCGCTCTACCTGCCCCGTCACCCGGCCAGGAAAGGTTCCCTCAGGCCGATGCACCGGAGGCACAGCAAGTACCCGAGGCTGACTCCCAGCGTGCAGAGCCCGAGGAGGAGGAAGTCGCTCCGCGAAGCACTTCTCCGGACAGGCCGCCCCCGCCTACCACCGACGACCGGACATCGGCACTCGAGCAGTGGACAGCGCTCGAAGCCAAAGCCCGCGCCTGTCGATGGGCTCGCCAACAGGCCCTGCTAAAGGAGAAAGCGACGTACGAGGAGATGCTCCGCTTCGCGAGACACCCCGACGCCAGGACAAGGGTGATGGTCCCGCAGGACTTCCTGGCCAAGGTACAGAAGGCGGTCGAGCTACAGGAGCATCTGACCAAGGCAGAAGCCCAGTGGCAAGAAGATAAGAAGAAGGAAGAGCAGAAGCAAGCTCTGAAGCTGGAGCAGCTGCGGAAATTACACGAGCTGGAGGAAATCCGTGCGCAGCTGCACAAGCTCGAGGCTCCTCAGGCCGGCAAACCGAGGGCCCAACGCACCAGCGAGCTACCTCCTAGAGATCCAGGGCCAACGGCAATGATCTCCCGACATGCTAAGGAGCCTTGTGACCCTATGGATGGCCCTCGCGGAGATCTGCGATTCGTTAGGTACTGCCAGGTGTGTAATTTGACAGGCGTGTCAAGGACAAAGAACTGTCCTAACTACTTCCTGCACACCAAGTTCCAGAGCGGAGAGTTTCAGCGCTACCGCTACTAAGAGCATCTACTCAGAAGATAGATTATCACACCTCTTGTCAAGCTTCGCAGCATACACAATCAGAAGACTGATCTCATTATAAATTTTTTTTTTTTCGTTATTCGCTCGCTGATAGGAAACATAATAATTATTGTACGGCACCGACGCGTTTAACTTTAGTTCATTTTATTATGTTTTCCTTAGTTCGACAAGAGAGACAAAGAGACTAATAGCTCTTAAACAGGTCTAGTGTACCTTATTATTACTTTTCTTAGATGTTCAATAAATAAATATTTTCCTATTCTCATAAACACGACATTTTAATCCTACATAATTGAGAGAGACTAGTTGATCGAGTTGGTACCCCGTGCTACCAACGTCTGGGGGTGGGGCATATAACGAGCTGACTATCGTACTCTCGTTATGTCTCTCTCCCTCATTACAACACATTTATATACATATGTATAAATCTATATTATGTACATTCTTTCAGCGGCAAGATAAGTGAGAGAGCAGAAGACCCAGCGTGCGAACACAGAGAGAGAGAGAGAGAGAGAGCCACGCGCGTGCCGCGAGAGGGACAGTGGGAGAAAGCCCACGCTGATTTCGCCGCCGCGTCCCGCGCGAGACAAGTACGGTTCATTCCGCCGAAGATTATTAGTAGGGACCGAGAGACGATATCCGCTGCTGAACTTCTAATAGTCGCAAGGTGGATGGAGTCCGTAAGGAAACAGAGAAAAAAGGACGGCGACAGCAGCCAAAAATAACAGGATCCATCTAAAAACTAGTGCAAAGACGTAAATCAGGCAACGACGATAGACTTGAATGAAGCGCCAAGCCCCATCCCAATGTAAGGCACTCCGAGCGCAAGTATGCACCCCGACCACCACGACGCTTGGGCCTGGTTCTGGCTATCTGCCGGGACCCGAGGTTCTGCCAAATTGCCAATAACATGAGCACACACGATTCATAACATACCGCACGAGCCGGTAAAAGTTGTTAGGCTATATACATACCTATTGCTTTAAACTTTAAAAGAAGAACTATGCGTAACTAGTAATAACCATTATAAACGTACAGCAAAGTAAATTATACTAAAAAACTAATCCTTAAACCCCAATGGGGCGTCACCTTAAATATCATATCGACTTAATTCAAGTCATAATTTATTTTAATATTTTAATTAATTTTAAAAACTTTTTTAATTTCAGTTCAAAACCCTGCGATCTTTTCTTTTATTATACTTAGTTTATTGGAAAATACGGATAATCTGTAAATATATAATTTTCTTACTTATTTTATATCCATAGATCGTGTATAAATAAACTATATTATCGATGTCGAATTTATTTATTTATTAACATTACTACAACATTCATACCACATCGATTAAAAATATGTAATGTAATCGTATTAATTCAATCGATCTTATGATTATTTAATAAGGTTTATGCCCGCTGAATAAAAGATACTATATCATCAGTAAATAAATAAAATCTGAGCAATAACAACCGCATATTTGAATCATTATTATGTATATGATCGTAAAATATAAAAACACGAAATAATTTCTTTAAATTTGAATAACATTTAAAAACGCGCGCGAAGTCGCGTAAGTTCGCGCGCCAAGATATTGTCTATTGCTTTTAACCGCTAATAATCAGTTGAGCTGTCAGCACTGCAAATGACAATATTCACGCTACAGAATAGTTTTCTAGTCGAAACTAGCTGCACTTGTATCAATTGAAGAAGTAATTACTCGTATCGAGAGTTTGGCTGTCCCTTATCATATTGATAAGCATCGAAATGCCAAGGAGAAACGTGTGTGCTGTGCATCACTGCAACAGTGCAAAAAGCAAAGATAAATTCTTGACACATAAATGTGCGTGAGTTTGTGTAATTTGTACACGTTCGCAGTCGGTCGCTGCGTATAAAAGAGCGAGTGACTAAATGTTAAGCAATTAGTCGTCTATCACGTAAGTGCATGTATTTCTTTAAGCGATTGATCAGTATAATAAATATTGGCTGATACTAAGATTTTTGTGGATAATGATGCGTTTTACAATTTTTGTTTTACCGTTTACGAGGCTGCTCAGGGGAGATGCGCTCAGTATGGATACCCCCAGCTATTTTGGGCGTAACTTTTATTTGACGTGATGAAAATTTGAATACAAAATTTTTGTATGTTCCATAGTCCATTCTCTACAAGGGAACAAATCGGCGTAGGTCAAACTCGTTATTTAAAAAATCTATCTGTTAATAACTAAATAAGGCACTTCTGTGTCGCGGCCGTGCCTAAAAACGGCTGCGAATTTTTCAGCACATAGCTTCCTTCAAAATTATGTATTGCTTTAATATCAAAATTGTTTTTACTTCATACATGATGACAAACAGTTTTTGTACTTTTCTGATTAATGGTTAAGATTATTTAACACGTGCTGCACATAAGCGGGCTAGTGGGGGAAATTTCCAGTTATCGTGTAACACAGAAAAGCGTGTTTTTTCAGTAATTGATTAATAGATGTTAAATAAAATATCGCGATGAAATAAACGCACATGCAAAACTGTAAATCATGTTTTTCATAAATTAATAAAGATAGAAAAATGAAAAAAGAGCCTAGGTAGATTAAAATTCATTTTATAAAAGCTAAGATAGAAATGATGCTATTTTCAGCTAAGCAGGGTGTACAGGGTGAAAAACCAAATTTTTGAACCTTAATATCTTCTACTAACTGGTTTTGTAAACAGCCCAAAAAAGGGATCATAGTGCTACATAATGCTAATTAAATAAAAAATTTGAACTTGATTATTCATTTTTTTACTCTAGTTATCGCGTTTCATAGAAAAATGACTTTTTTCAGTTTTTGGTGTTTTTCTACGGATCTGCCTTATGAAATGATTTAAAATTAAAGTGGTGTACAGTTCTAATGATATTCAATAATAATGTAAATTTTTAGAAAGGTTCAACATTTATTTTTCGAGTGAAAACGATTTCAATAAATTACGCTTTATGGTGTATAATAAAAGAACAAAGAACGATAATATAAATTTTCCGCAGTAAAAAGATAGGTAATTTTATTCTCTTTAAGGTACATATCTAGCAATTTACTTTAATTAATTTTTTCTATAACTTTATTAGAAAAAACTGAAATCTCAAAACTAAACAATTAAATGCATAAAACAATGTAGAAACAGACTTTTTACCCACCATGTTACAGTGAAAATAAAGAAAATAAGACTTAATATACTAAGCTTAAAATCCACTTAGTAGAAGCTGAAATACGGGCGTATACACACGAACACACACATATATTCATACGGACATTTTCCAAAAACACTATTTTTGACTTAAAATACTTCAAAACACACTTCCAATATGTTTTTAGATCAACTCCAAAAATAACTATTGTAACGCTTTCTAGGAAGTAAGCAAAAAAAAATAAATAAATAAACGTAATAATTTAAAACGTTGATTGTATGAGTATGTAAAAAGTTGTGCCCACTATGGATAATCTTAACGTATATTAAGCTAGCAGACCATTGTCACGACGCACACTTCTAACCTACTGAATATTTAGTTGCTAATTAGTTACACTATTCCTGATTTAGTTGCTCAATACCTGTAAAAGGTACGTGTGATCTGCTAGATTAAGTTTTAATCTAGCAGACCACAATGCTATATTTTTGGTTCTCGTTAAGATACCAAAGTTCTTTAAACTCTGTACAATAAAAACGGCTAGAATATGCCCATAGGTGCATATAACTGCAGGGAGTAGTAGCAGGGATGATTGGGAGTCGAGAGTTGCTAATGGAATATTATAAACAGTGCTATTTTGCAGCAACTAATTAGCAACAAAATACGCCGTAGTTTATATTCTCTTATGCCCTTTTTTCGACTTTATCGTATTTCGGGGGTAGTCTGGGGGTCGATGTGGCAGTTAGGAGATGTCGGGGGGATAATGTAAATATTGCTATTTTGCTGCAACCAATTAGCGAAAAAATATGCCGCAGTTTATATTCTCTTATGACCTCTTTTTGACTCTATCGTATTTCGGGGGTAGTCTGGGGGTTGATGTGGCAATTAGGGGATGATATGGAGATAATATAAATAATGCTATCCTTTAGCAACTAATTAGCAACAAAATACGCCGTAGTTTATATTCTCTTATGACCGCTTTTTGACTTTATCGTATTTCGGGGGTAGTCTGGGGGTCGTTGTGGCAAATAGGGAATGACGGGGGAATAATATAAATAATGCTATCCTTTAGCAACTAATTAGCAACTAAATATGTTGTTCAAAGAACTTTGATATCTTACCGAGAACCAAAGATATAGCATCGTGGTCTGCTAGGTTAAGACTTGATATAGCAGATCACACGCATCTTTTACAGGTATTGAGCAACTAAATCAAGAATAGTGTAACTAATTAGCAACTAATTGTTTTCTGCTTATTTGATTAAATAGGTGCAGATTCAATCAAACTAGGCGAGGATTTCCGTGGTTTATGTAGGGCTATAGACGAAGGGCTCCATAATTTTATTTGGCATCATTATTTAAAAAGAAATTTTTATAAATTTGTATAATTCCTGAGTTTAATCAAATTATTTATTTGTACATTTTAATTGCACGTACTAGTTATTAATCTTGTTATATAATCAACTCCCAATAAATGACACAAAACGTCCAGCGCACTAAAACAGTACCTTAAAGGTAATGCAGAAATCTGTTGAAAAATTGTTTAAAATATTTTGAATATTCAATGAAATAATTATTTTATTTTAATAATGACAATGATAATAATAATATAATAAAATAACAATAATAACAATAGTAATAAATGTGAATAAAAAAAATTATCAGTGGTTTTGAACTCGAATCAAAAAGGTTTATAGTCAGCATAGTTAATGTTCAAAGTATTACCATTGTAGGTAGCCCAACAACTTTTATCGGCTCGGGCCGCATGTTATCGATCGCGCGTGCTCATGTTACCGGAAAACCACGGGCTCCGGCAGAATGCCAGAACCAGACTCAAGCACCGGGTGGTCGGGGTGCATACTTGCGCTCAGGCTGCCTCACCTTAGGATATGGCTTTGCGTTTCTATGAAGTTCTATCTTCGTTGATCCTGGATCTGTACATAAATCTCATCAAGCTACTAAATAAAAGCGCGCTATCCTTCACGCTCCAAAAAGGAGCACGTATGGATGCACCCTATAAAATACAATATAGGAGAAGATAAAAATTGCGTTCAACGTTTGCATCAAATCCTTGAACACATTTGTATTTATTTTTTTTTAAATAAAAAAATTTTTTAAATAAAAAAATATATAAATAAAAATACATTTGTTCTGCAAAAGATAACGTCAAATGCATCATTTTATTAAAACATCATATAGATGAGTTCAAAAAGATAAGCAAAAAAGTTTTACATACTTGTGTGTTTTGAAAGTAATGCCGCCACAATGGTCGGATTTTATCTTGACCACCGACATCCCAGACAGTAAAGCTTATATTTTTATATTCTACTGTCTCTACATTGAAACCTGTAATTAAAAAATGAGAAATATCCATAAAATTATGTTACAAAACGTGTCATTTGATTGCTCAATATTTTTCATTCGCGGCTTAGACAGGAGTAAAGTTTATGTTCCCTTAAATAATTTTGTATGCAAAGGAATTAAATTCTTTAACCCCATAAAATTAGAAATAATAGTACATTAGGGTATTAAGGCGACACAACACCTTTAAATCCTGAAAAAAATAATTATGAGTGAAAATGACAAAAATAAAGTAAATTACTTGAAATTTTTGTAGTGATATTTAGTATAAATACCTTTAACTTTACTGTGCTAAAACCTTAATTACCCCTGCTGGTCCATTGTGGCACTCGGTGGAATGTTTTGTAAATTTGTCCACTGTCCGTAGGATTCAAAAAATACAAATGGTTCTTTTGGGCTCAGATTCAAAGAAGATACTTTTTACACCCGCAGTTTTGGTATGAATGCAGAGATTTTGATTTGAATGCTTAGAAATGGTTTGGCGATGAAAATACTGATTTTTTTTCGTTTTTTTTTCGTTTATTATGCCATCTTTTTGGGTATAAAATACCAAAACTACAGGTGTACAAAGTATTTTCCTGGAATTTGAGCCCAA
>JAZHPH010000345.1:0-28475 GCA_037356405.1 Nasonia oneida | reverse complement strand
AGGGGAGGTTTTTACCCCTTAAAAGTGAAAATTAGCCGATAAAAAAAAATACGTGTCTCTTATTTTTTTATGTTCTACAACATATATGAAAATCATCAAAATCGGTGAGTTCGGGTTGGGTACCTTTCCTTGTCAGTAATGAAAAGTCATAGCGAGATCGGACGAGGCTTGAAAAATTGATAAAAAATTAAACTGTTTAAGGGGATGTCAGCACAAAACCTTCGCAAATCCGCAACGGGTATTTCGTATTTACAAACTTCTAGAAAAACAGAAAGTCCGATCGAATTTTTCTTTCGGTTGAACGATTCATTAAACTTAACACTACGGCGCTACAGACTGAGTTTTTCATTTGCAAACTTTATTCAAAACGTTTTACGTAATAGAAAAACAGTGTTTTTTGGGACGAAATCCCCTTAAACTCTAGCAAATTATTAATATAAGTATATTACGTTTTTAATAACAGCGGTTTAAAGATTAAGCCATTAATGGCGGCTTAATGTGTTTAAGTCGCTGGTCGTAAATCTGTGTATTTGTCAAACACTATAGGAAAGAAAAGCAAGACCCAAGCAGTCGTAGCTGAAATTTGAAGCTTGCTCGTATTACTATCTACCCGATTTCATATGTGACTGCATGGATCTTGCTTGACAATTAAAGCTTTCATTGCATCAAAAGCTTCTTGCTATTCTTCATCCCAGATATACGGCTAATCATTCTTGGTGGGTTGCGTTAGCCGTTCTACCAAGGTTGCGTAATTTTCTAAGAATTGGTCAGGTTCAGGTTTTTGGTATCGGATACTCAATTAGCAGCGCAATCTCGTTGGGTCTTGCCTGAAGCCATCCCGATTTACTAACAAGATTCAAGATATTTCACCTCATCTCTGCAAAATACGCTCTTGTCGCGGTTTATTCTTAACTCGCATGTGCTACTCGAATGTCTGTTGCAATTATTGTGTCATCTAGGTACGCGAATGGTACATTTGCAGTTTTAAAGCGATAATTTAGTCTTTGAGCCGCAGTAAAATAGCCCTGGCTACTGATAATTCGAACAGGAGTCGTTTAAACTGATATAGCCCTATTTCGTGGGCTGTAAACGCCATATACTTTAGTAGTATAACGTTTATCTGCGACAGTGGATACGCATCACAACGTGTGACTACGTTAATTCTCCTGAAGTCCAAGCAGAATTGATATTTCTCGTTAGTCTTCCGTACTATTACTACGGGGCTCGAGAATGCGCTATTCGACGGCTCGATTATGCCTGCCGCGAGCACAGTTTTTACTTGCCCATAAATTTCTTCTAGTTTCTTGGACGCGCTCTATTGGCTTTCTTGACTACACTGCCATCGTATGATCGAACAAGCTCGTGCAGTCGATATTCTTGGCTTTTTCCAATGCTTTTTAGTGATTTTTCGCACCTAGTGCTTTGAGGGGACACAATACTTTTAAATCCTGAAAAAAATAATTATGAGTGAAAATGACAAAATTAAAGTAAATCATTTGAATTTTTTTTAGTGATATTTAGTATAAATACCTTTAACTTTACTGTGCTAAAACCTAATTATTCCTGCTGACCCAATGTGGCACTCGGTGCAATGTTTTGTGAATTTGTTCACTGTGCGTAGGATTTCAAGTGTACAAATGGTTCTTTTGGGCTCAGATTCAAGGAGGATACTTTGTACACCCGCAGTTTTGGTATGAATGCAGAGATTTTGATTTGAATGCTTAGAAATGGTTTAGCGATGAAAATATTAATTTTTTTCCCCCTTTTTCGCTTATTATGCCACCTTTTTGGGTATTTGGTTCTTTTGGGCTCAAATTCCAGGAAAATACTTTGTACACGTGTAGTATTGGTATGAATGCAGGGATTTTAATTTGAATGTTAAGAAAATGTTTTATACCCAAAAAGATGGCATAATAAGCGAAAAAAAATTCAAATCAAAATCTCTGCATTCATATCAAAACTGCAGGTGTACAAAGTATCATCCTTGAATCTGAGCCCGAAAGAACCATTTGTACACTTGGAATCCTACGGACAGTGAACAAATTCACAAAACATTGCACCAAGTGCCACAATGGGCCAACAGGGATAATTAAGGTTTTAGCACGGTAAAGTTAAAGGTATTTATACTAAATATCACTAAAAAAATTTCAAGTGATTTACTTTAATTTTGTCATTTTCCGTCATATTTATTTTTTTTAGGATTCAAAGGTGTTGTGTCCCCTTAAGGTTATGTTTTATGATAAAAGCACTAGCGTCATCGTATTCTACATAAAAAAATACTTTATCCTACATAATACCCTTGTAAAAACGTTCTCCATCTATTTGCCATTACATGGCAAAATTCGGGTAGCTTTCCCATCCCTTGGAGTATCGGTTTACCAATAAGGCGTATTTCGTCACGGATTTAAGCATTGCCCAATGAATATGGAAAATTTTAGAGTATACTTTTAAGGTTACGTTCTCTTGATAATCTTGATTAAAGTCGTTTATTAGACTTTTACGACGCATGGCTGTGATCTGATGTGTACGTAAAAATTAAAATCAGATAGCGTCTAGATATCGAAGGCCAGCGATGGCGGTGTTTAGGTAGTGGAATATGTGATTTTTGATACTCAGATGTGCATACTGCTACTATTGATGGTATCTAGGTGCGCAGGGGCAACGATGATAAGATCTAGCTAGTTCGCTACGTAGCTTTGTACGTCTCAGTGTGAAAACTAGCTGTAGATATCAAAAAATCACCTAAAGCAAACCTGCAATATCGCCTCAAAATCGCTTAGCACCAAAAGCTCTCTGCTCCTTTTACCGCTGTGCGCACACAGAGTAAGGGAGTATCGAGAACTGCATTCGAAGTTCCATAGAGTAACGTGCACACATCTCTGCGAGTCCTAAAGGTTACGCTGACAGAAAAAACAGCAGTTTTTTCTATAAAACACGGCAATTTTAGTAGTGTTGCCACCGTAGCGACTGTTCAGTAAAAACAGCGAGTGGCCACTGCCTACTGAAAAAAAGCAGATGACAATCAACTGATTATTAGCTGATAATCTGCTGATAATCGTGCCTAAATGCCAGCTGATTACCAGGTGATAATCATCAAAAATTTTAAACCTTCAGCATATTTTTTCGAAGTTTTTTTAAATTAATAAAATTTATAAAATTCATGTAATGAGGGCCTAATACGGTGTTATCACCAGATGATAACACCAAAACACTGGCTGTGAGCTGCAAAATTGTTATTTATTAATATTTAAAAAATTTTTTGTTTGAATCAAATTATTAGAAAATAAAAATTTTGTAGCTCAAAGCCAGTGTTTTGGTGTTATCATCTGGATGATATTATCAGCTAATAATCAGTTGATTGTCATCTGCTTTTTTTCAGTGGGGTGGTAGTTTTGGTAGGTCTTGGCAAGCTGTCTCTATTTCGAGGAAATGTAGGTTATGTATAACCTCCGTGCTAAATAGTCAATAGGGATCAATGAGAATAAATTAAATTAACAACGAATTCTATGCTAATCCTGAATACCATTTTTTGTTTAAGGACTCGATTAAAATCGATTAGAATCGATAGTTACATTGGTTTCTATTAACTTTACTGGTCCTTTTTTGTATAGAATTTTATCGGTTCCTATAGATTTCTATTGATTCTATCCATTTTTATCGAGTTTTTATGCAATAAATGGGACTCAGATATAGTTTAGAATTCAATTAATAATTTAATTGATCTCTATTGACTATTTTTAACAGGGCTTTTCAAACATAAAAAATCTTGAGAAATTAATTTTTTTAATGAGATAATAAATCATGTTACTTATTAAAAAAATTAATTTCTCAAGATTTTTTATGTTTTAAAAGACTATACATAACTTACATATCCTCAAGATAAAGACAGCTTGCCAAGACCTGCCAAAATTACCAGTGGCCACTCACTGTTTTTACTGAACAGTCGCTACGGCGGCAACACAGCTAGAATTACCGTGTTTTACAGCAGAAACTGCTGTGTTTTATTTTCGGTGTACACAGAAGAACACCCAGTTGACGTGTCCGACTGCCGCTGTGTGCACACAGGGCAATCGAAGCCGTCACTGCACTGAACATCCGAGCCGACAAAGCTGTGCGCACACGACCTTCTCACGACCTAATGTTTCCATGAGGACATAAGTACTACCGACCTGAGAGCGGCGTTGGCTCAGTGGTTAACGTGCTAGGCACAGAAACAACGCCGTTCCAGGGGTCAAGGGTTCGATTCCCGGTGAAGTCACTCGGATTTTTTCTGAGTGGTTTTCAGCGGGAAAAGTACCCTGAACACCGGCTGTTTCAAGGCGGGTTTTTCCCCGAAATTTCCCTTCAGTGGATTTTCGGGTTTTCCCTTGCCTTACAGGTGCAAACCTGGGCGAATGCGAAGCAGTGGTAGGGACTATAGTAGAAAGGTCGATAAAGTAGGTAAACCGATCCGATGTACTAAGCAGGGAACGGCGGCCTTACCGGCGGGAAGCTGTCTCCTGAAATATGGGCCTTCTCCGGAGAGATTTACACTGGAAGACGGACCCGATGCCCTCTCAAGGGCAGAGAGGGTTGGCAGGACGGAATTTGAAAGGGAGATGTTGGATAGGACCTCGTGCAGGGCAGAAGTTGAGGAATAAAAAAGGTATAGGATTGGGAACTACTTCCACACAGAGGTGGTGGAAGGCCCCCGCCAGCTGAGCTGAAAGGCTGCGGCGGTAATAGATGAATAAAAAAAAAAAGTAAATATAATGAGCAGAGTTATCAATTGCACTTTCCCCTTCCAAATCCTGGTTCTCAACCGAAACACCCAGCGACAGGGGAAACGAGATCGTTACAACATATCGTTTGAAAAGCTTTTTCAATCACTCTAATATTCTCCATCAACTGGTACAATCGATAATCGTTAAAAAAGTTTAAACTTTTTGAAATATGTGCAGATTAAATTCTACAAAATTATTGCCTTTTATCGGAGCAAAGAAAGCTATAAACCATTAAAGTAGTACCGTCGCTACATCTCTAGTCAAAATAAGCGCACTTTTTATTTCTTATCTATTCACGATATATACTTTGCTAAAGAAGCTGCATGATTAAGCATACACCAAATAATAATTATGCATTAACATTAAATGATTCTGTTCGTCCTAATTATTAATTAAAACTTCCATACAGAAGTTGATTTGACTTATGTTTTGTGGTTAAATGTAAATTTTGTGCAATCAATCAATTTGTTCTACTACTTATAGCTACCTAATCATAGTTTTTAAAAATGATAAACATTCTTCAAATATTTATCTTTTACTACAAAATTTTTTATCAAAAACTGAACGGTAGTTTTTATACAATGTAAATATAACTGTCGTTGGAAATACAATTCCCATAAGACAAAGTGTTAAATAAGCAATATTTACGATGCTTATAACTTTTTTCTCAAATACCCTGGCCTCGCAAAAATTTTTTTTAGTCACTTTTAGACCAATATAAATCGATATATTGAATACCATTAATATCTGAACGGCATTTAGTTGACGACAGTACTACCTTAAGCCCGAATCCCGTGGAGGTTCTGAAATTAATAGTTTTCTTGTATATGAATATAATTGAAAATGTCTGTAGGGAAATTTCGCGCAGTAAATATTTGTGTCCAATTTTTATGTGTACAGAATATGTGTGTAGAGTTATTTTTGTGTAGTGTGTAGGGGTTTTTTATGTGTAGAGTTTACGTGGTTTTTGAATATTAATAGGCTATTCATAAACCCTATCATTCAAATCGTAAATCTGACTTTACCATCGCAAAGAATAGGAAGTTGAAAATCTGGCCCATATGTATAGGGTAAGGCTGCGTTTAGATGGAGTCTGGCAATCCTAAGAATGGCAGATTGGAGAGACGGCGAGATTTGAATTGAAAATCGGAAGCCTACTAGATTTATTATTATTAATGTAGTGATGCACCTTAGGACAAGTTTTTGTATTATTTTAAAAAACAGCATTCAGTTTTAGACAAATATGTAAGTAAGATATTATGAATCCAAGATAGAGTGTCAATATGAATATCTCGCGACATCCGCCATTTTGAGGTTATGAAATATACAAGCATATTTTCGAAAAAATTATGATTTGCTAATGCGTTAACATGATTAATCGTGTAAATATTATAATATCTATCTATAAAGTGGATCACAACATTTATGATAACTTTTTTATACTTTTGACGTTCAATTTAAATCTCACGGTCTCTCCAATCTGCCGTTCTTAAGATTGCCAGACTCCATGTAAACGCAGCCTAAAATGTGCAACGTGTTGCAACCCCACGTGTTGCAAAAAAGAACTCGCGATTTCTTTTGAAGGGAACATAAATTTTGGCGACGCTAATGATCCTTAGGATGATATAATCCATCACAAAAATGTAATTTTTATGAAGATTAAAAAGTGCATTCTAATTTTTATTAAAAGTTTGAAATCTCAAAATCAATTTTTTCAAGAGTAAAAAGATTACAACACGCACTTTTTTAAAATAAAAATTAAAAAAAAGGTATTTAACTATGCAACTGATGTAGAGCAGAACTAACAAGCCTGCTTTGCATATTTTACTTCAAAAGACCCCGGGGATTTATACGGGATTTTCGTTCCCTGCTAAATGGGTTGCTTATTTGCAGCGAAAATTTAAAAAACTTCGAGAGCTGTCTTTTTGGAGCAGCTGCGGCTGTCTTTCCACGCTTTTCCGGCCTTATTACACTGGTAAAAGGCACGAGAAGCACGATCTGCGTCGAGACTCGCAACATAAGGGTTTTTTCAGAGCGAAAAGTTCCGCGGAAAGTACCACACAAAGTCTCGCTGATAGGCCTTGAGAAAGAGCGGCAGAAAGCTCCGCACAAAGTCCCACTGATAAGTCCGCGGAAAGTTTGCCTTATCTTGCGAATCTCGACGCAGATCGTGGAAGATTGGAAAAGCGTGGAAAGACAGCCGCAGTTGCTCCAAAAAGACAGCTCTCGAAGTTTTTTAAATTTTCGCTGCAAATAAGCAAAAGAAAACTTCAGCAGATGCTATGAAATCAAGGCTTTCGCCGTTCTCTCATCTCGGGAGTTAGGTAAAAAACAACAGTGACCTGTTGAGTCTGCCGACCACCTGAAGTTGCACGCTCGGCCTCTCTAACATTCACAAAAATCGGTGCATTAAATCATTATTTCTTCGGAAACGGCTCATTTTCCTGATTTGGGCCCATAAGAATTATGATCGGGAGATAATAAACTTCAATATATCAAAATTTTAACCCATTTGGCAGGGAACCAAAATCCCGTATAAATCCCCGGGGTCTTTTAGAACTGAAAAAATATTAAGTAGATTTTAGATAACACATTTTTTTTTAATTAAAACTTTTAATCATTGAAACTTATAGATTTGTTTGAAATAAATTTATTATTATATAATTATTTCTTATAAGATAAGTTTAAAAGCACCTATCTTACATGGTTTGTAATTCGTACAATAACATTAACTTTAAATGCAAAAACAAATCTTACCTATTGTTGGAATCGTTGTCACAATTTCTCCTAATTTTAATTTGTATAGAATTGTAGTTTTACCAGCTGCATCAAGCCCAACCATCAAAATTCGCATTTCTTTTTTGCCGAAAAGGCCTTTGAACAATGTAGCAAACATGTTACCCATGATTACTACTAACTTTTAATCTTCCTGAAAAAATATCGACATAAGAATAACTTTATCATACTCAAATAATAATAATTCATTTTCTTGATACTGCAATATCCCTATTTAGTCAATTTGTATCCATTTACATTATATGAGCAAGAATGCCGATTCACAAAGCGCTTACAAACATGTAAAATCAAGTAAATACAATTGTGTACACAAATACAAGAGTAATAAGCTAATAGGCCAGTGAATATAGGTTTTTTGTGTTGACGTATTCGAACATCCGTAGCGATATTTCACGGCTAGTAGGTGAATGCCTGTTTTCAGAAATTACTTGCAAGCGGTGAGAATCGACTGCAGTTCGTATAAGAGCAAAGGCATTCCGAATGAAAAATGATGTCATTAAATAAAGTTATTAAATGGCATTAAGAAATGACGCCATTAAATTACGTTATTAGGAAGAGCATCCGTAGCTCAATAGGCTAATGAGTATGCCGTGACCGTCCGAAGCTCACTCGGTCAAGGAGTCGTGGGTTCGATTCCCGGTGGTCACTCAGATTTTTTCTAAGTTGTTTTTAACGGGAAAAATACCTAAGACACCGGCAGTTTCGAGACAGATTTTTCTCCAGAATTTTTCTTCAAATAATTCTGGGTTTCCCTGCCTCACAGGCGCAAGCCTGAGCGAAAGCGAAACAGTGGAAGGGACTTTGTAGGTAAGACAGAATTGCAGATAGCCATTCCCAATGTATTAGGCATGAAGCGCCGGCCTTACTGGTGAGGAGCTGGTCTCTGAAATATGAGACCTTCTCCGGGAATGGCTACACTGAGAGACGGACCCGATGCCCTCTCTTGGACAGAGTGCTGGCTTAACCAGCAAACTGTGTGTCTGGAATATGTCGCCACTGGAAGAGCCTCTCAGAGAAGAAAAAACCAAAGTAAGAAAAAATACATAAAGGTATATCGTACAAAAATCTACAGCAGCGTCCCGTAATATAACAAAAACGTACGGTTTAAATTTCTATTCGGGGGGAGTAAAAAAGCTTTAATTAGATTGAAATTTTGGGAAAAGATAGATCTTTTGTTTGTCTCTCACCCTGTATGACGTATAGCACGTATAGCTGGAAATTACTATTTTTGTTAAACATTATAACTCGCTGGCAAAAATTTAAAATGTTTTAAAATGATTTAAGGTTTTATGAGGTTATGAGGGCTCTATTGTATTTAAGGACATTGCCCTGGTTTATGAAATGATTACAGACTTTAATGAAACTTGAAAGTATGATAGTTTAGAGTATTCTGAACTTACAGAATTTTTTTGGGCATAGGTTATAATACTAAATAAAGAGAAATATAAGAAATACGATACGCGATTTAACACGTGGTCATATGGGATGTCGATTAGAGTCTTGAATAATACCACTTAGAAATGACACAAGTATTTAATTTTTGGATGACCAACAAAAATGATTTTTAATTTTTCAACCCTCAAAGTTTGAAACCATGTTATAACGCTTTTTATTAAGAAATTAATGAAAATAATGATGAAATAATTCGTTTGAGATACACTTGGCAACGCCGCATTGCAGAGAGAGTGACGACAGAGAGCGCCACCTACATAAACTTTTTTGGAAACATATTTTCCTTTCCAATGATGCCTTTCGGGAGGCATTGCACTTGATAATAAACACTACCTATACCTAAAGACTTAGTGCATTGAAAACGCTTGTTTCTATATCGTATCAACCACCGAACCACGTAACTCAAACACGTGCGACAGCGTTGCCAAGTTTCGACTAAACGTCGATAATGAAGGTAATTACTGAAGACCAAAAGATCCAGGGCAACGTTCTTAAGGTAGTACTACCCTTACTGTGGTAGTCAAAACAAGTCCACTTTTTATATTTTGTTTATTTTGTTTATAGAGGTACACATAATAATAGAAGTTGCATAAATTAAGTTACATTGAATAATGATTAAACATTCTCATTGTCACAGACGCACACGTCTGCAACGCGAGCAGCGAGACGAGTTAGCGATAAGAGTCGAGCAGCTGAGTCGTACTGTGATGCATGCGCTTCAGATGCATCGTAGACGTTAGCTCAGTGGTTAGAGCACAGGCCTCTGGCTCTCGGGTCCGCGAGTTCGAGTCACGTCGTCTACTTTTTCGCTTTCGACTCTGTCTCCTCTCCGTTTGTAACATCATCAAACAATTTTATTTACCGTAATTATAAATAAAAAGTTTCAGACAGAAGCTGATTTGACTCATTTTTTTAAGGTCAAGTGTACATTTTGGAACTTTTATTTGTTTATTACTACGCTCGCACATTCGAAGTTTAGATTTTTGATGTGTCAACTTATTCGTTACATGTTTATCTACTAATTTGCAAAGTTTGGGTGAATTCTGAACGGTCAGTTTTGTGAAATCAAGCAATTACTCAAAAAGTGTAGATATTCGCAAATTAAAATGTTTATAACTTTTGTCACAGGTTCCAAAACTTCACCAAATTTTAACTGAATGTTTATCTTATCAATATCTAACAGCATACCAAATTTTATCAAATTCCCTAGTGGAAAAAAATGTAATAAATTGTAATAAAACGTAAAAAAATGTAAGAAAATATAAGAAACTGTACCTTTTTATTGGATTTCGGACCTTTTTTCTCATATGTTTTTGTACACTTTCTTACATTTTTTATTTTCACTAGGGTACTACCTTAAAACATTGAAGTTTAAATTTTTTCATGAAATTTATATCATTTGATATTGTGATATTGGTCATGAAGATTTTCGTTTCAAAGCATCAAAACATTGGGTAAAAAATTTTAAGAGAGCCCATAGAATTGTTGGAAGAAAAATTAATAAATTTATTACCAAAAAAACAATAGAATGAGCAGATTATTTACAAAAAAAAAAGCTGATGAATTTGTTATTGAAGTGAAAAATCTTATTAAAGAAAAAGGAATAGAAAATGTTTATAATTCAGATCAAAGTAGATTTCAATTAGAAGTCCATTCTGGCCGTACATTAGCACTCGAAGGGGAAAGTCAAGTAGAATGCTTGGTGCAATCTGTAGCTTCTACGACTCATAGTTATACAATACAACCAACAATATCTGGTGATGGTAGACTTCTTTCCCCTCTTTTTATCGTTCTTAAAGAAAAAACTGGTGAATTTGGGCCAGTTGTATCACAAGAGTTGTTCAGACCAGCTAACATTTATGCAATGGCTTCTAAATCAGGAAAATTAACTTCAGGTATTATTTTATATTAGGCGTATTCGAATAATTATGATACTATTTTGGATTTTAGATCATTTTAAAACATGGCTCAAAGAAGTATATTTTCCGACGTTGGTTCATCAAGTGTACTTTTGGTAGACTCATGGACTGGGCACTATCCTTCAGCCGTAGAAGAAGTAAAACCTACTAATAAAGAAATAACTTTAAAAATAATTCCAAAAGGAACTACAGGCAAAATATAACCGCTAGATGCTTTTGGATTTAGGGTTTGGAAAAATTATGTAAGACACTTTTCGGACAGCGTGATATTGATGAATGAAAAATTGAATCTTCATTTAAGAAACAATATCATTAAACTTCAATCTTTAGTGCACAATCAACTGTCTTCTCCGAGATACATAAATCTGTTTAAATATTCATGGTATAAAAGTGGTTACACGGATGTTCATCCTGAAAATTTTGAAAATCCACTAAATTTTGCTTTTAGATCACAATCTAATATACTTTGTGAAATTGCAGGGTGCTCTAATGTCGCAATTGTTCGATGTTCATGGGGTAAAAAATCTTTATGTTTGAAACACTTTTTTGATGATTATCATTATTGTTCTACTTATGATCCTTGATAACAATTAAGAAAATTATGTAATTTTCAATTACCGATGTATTACACATAAATTGCATGATCTAAATAATTGTAATATAAGTTTGTAGAATGTATTCGAAAAAAAATTTATTACACAAGAGTTCAAAATTTTAATTTATTTCAAACCTGCAATAATTCATTGTAAAATGAAATGATTTTCATCGATATTCAATGTTGTTTTATTAAAAATTAAAAAATATACAATAAATGTGTAAATCTGCAAATAAATTAAAAAAATTTAAAAATAATTCAAGAATATAATTTTTTATTTAAGGATAAAATTAAAAAAAAATTTTTCTTCGTAAATTTCGAAACACGTCAACTTTAATTTCTTATTTTCTTGATAGTGCAATTTTCAACCAAATCTAGCCGATTTTATCAATTTTATATTGAAAAAATAGCGAAAAATTGCACATTTACCCCTAGAAAAAACAGGGGTTGACACCCTTCGGGATAAAAGTTGTGCCTACAGTAGCGTATTTTTATAATAAAAAATTTGGCGTTGGTTTTATTTAAAAACTCCAAATAGTTTTTGAGATATTAGAAAAAACCTGTTTTTGGGTGTAAACTTCAAGGGTGATTTTCACCCCTTAAATCGACGAGTTAGTACGTAAGAAATAACACGTGTCTAATATTTTCTCGAGTACTACAACATATCACAAAATGATAAAAATCGGTGAGGTACACCTGGGGACCATTCCTTGTTAGTATAGTATCCAATCTGTTTTAATACATATAGTAATTCATATACCCTGGTAGAAATAATCAGATGTACTAAATCATTCCAAACTATACTAAACTATGACAATCAACGTCAAATCGTACCAAACTGTACCACACCATGCCAAACTATGCCACTTTGTGCTACACTCATGCCATTTCAGACGCATAGCAAGGAGCATAGCATTTGGCACTGTGTGATATAGGATAGCAAAATATTATACAGTTAGTCACAATATTATAATTTTATTATTTCTCTCTCTCTCTCTCTCTCTCTCTCTCTCTCTCTCTCTTCCATGCTACTCTCTGCCGGGGCTGTACCACTCTATGAGTTGGTACTAATAGAATTGGAAATCTGTTTTGTAGAAAGGAGAGAGAGAAATAGCGGTCGGATGATTTCCACTAATTCCCGTCGGAAAGAAAGAGAGAGAGAGAGAGAGAGATAGAGAGTAGCAGACCACGCCACGCTATACTGCGTAGCTTCGCCACCAGCCTTACTACTACAATCCCGCCGGTCCACACGCATCAGCTCCGTGAACTGTACGATTGACTTTCGCGAATCGATATAAAAAAATTTCTAAAATTGCGGAATTATTTGCAAAGTTTGCAAATGCAAGTCCGAAAATTGCGGGTGCCTTAGTTTATTTATAAAAAAATAAAAAACCTTTCGAGTCCCGAGAATCCCTATATTCACGAATTATTCGTCAGGTACTACATAGCTTGGGGATAAAACTAACACCAATCGTTTGCAAATTAATTGCGGATTATGCAAATAAACTTGTTTTTACATAATTCGGCTTATAAGTTAAGTTATAAATTAATTAAGTCTGTGCGGCAATTGTTAGTAGTCGAGGAAACGAAGCAATGGACTTTCGATTTTTTGAGCAGTAAGACGGACCGTAATGCGGTTTTTTGCATTCGATTCGTCAAAGCGTCAGGAAATTTTGTGACCGGGTCAGATCAATTACTTTTGCGAAAATGCATTTTAAAATTGCATTACGAGGAGACACTAAATACAAAATTTACAACTCGGTAAATATTGATGGAAATGAGTCCAGTTTTGCTACTCGAAGGTTTTTGGGGTCGCTGAACACGAATATGACGTCGGCGACGGCCTCCGAGGTACCTGGTGCTCAGGGTAGACCGTCGTCTCCGAGAATTTCACAGAAAATTGTAACATAACGACTCGAAACTCGTTACTCGAGGGTTTTCAAGGTCGCTGAACACGAATATGTCGTGGATAGTATCAAAGTCGTCTCCTGGAGTTTTGTGGAAATTTGATAGTAATTAAGTCAAATACGTTACTCAGGGATTTCTTGGGCCACTTAACATAGATATGGTGTTTTACTCAAGATAATTCTAGGAGACGACGTTGATACTGTCTACCCTGGGCACCAGGTACCCAGAAGGACCTTGTAGTTGCTATATTCGTGTTTAGCGACCTTGAAAACCCTCGGTCTTGACCGAATATGTTATTAATTTCCCGGGAAACTCCAGGGGACGACGTTAATACTGTCTACCCTGGGCACCAGGTATCCATAAGAACCTTGCCGTTGCTATCTTCGTTTTCATCGACCTCGAAAACCCTCGAATAACGAGTTTCAAGTCGCTATGTTACAATTTTCCGTAAAACTCTTGGAGACGACGTTCATGCGGTCTACCCTGAGTACCAGGTACCTCGAGGAGCGTTGTCGTCACAATATTCGTGTTCAGCGACCTTGAAAGCCCTCGAGTAACGAGTTTCGAGTCGTTATGTTACAATTTTCTGTGAAATTCTCGGAGACGATGGTCTACCCTGGGCACCAGGTACCTCGGAGGCCGTCGCCGACGTCATATTCGTGTTCAGCGACCCCAAAAACCTTCGAGTAGCAAAACTGGACTCATTTCCATCAATATTTACCGAGTTGTAAATTTTGTATTTAGTGTCTCCTCGTAATGCAATTTTAAAATGCATTTTATTGATGCAACAATGCATTTTCGCAATAGTAATTGATCTGACCCGGTCACAAAATTTTCTGACGCTTTGACGAATCGAATGCAAAAAACCGCATTACGATCCGTCTTACTGCTCAAAAAATCGACAGTCCATTGCTTCGTTTCCTTAACTACTAACAATTGCCGCACAGACTTAATTAATTTATACTTTATATATTATAATATATTTATATTAATATAATAAAAACAAGTTTATTTGCATAATCCGCAATTAATTTGCAAACGATTGATGTTAGTTTTATCCCCAAGCGATGTAGCACCTGACGAATAATTCGTGAATATAGGGATTCTCGGGACTTGAAAGGTTTTTTATTTTTTATAAATAAACTAAGGCACCCGCAATTTTCGAACTTGCATTTGCAAACTTTGCAAATGATTCCGCAATTTTAGAAATTTTTTTATATCGATTCGCGAAAGTCAATCGTACAGTTCACGGAGCTACACGCATCCACTACGTGGAAAAAGCCAGCGTACGTAAAGAAGAGAGCGAACCGCTGGGAGGGGGAAAACCGCGTCATGCGGACGACGGCGTGTGTGTGGGTGAGTCGTTGTATGAGTATGCGAATTATTTAGCCAGAATAAGATAATGTAATTTGAAAATCGAAAATTATGTACTGAATGAAGGAGTAATACTGACTCGCGAGAGTGTGTTTCTGAGCAAAATGTTGTGTCAGAAAGCTTGTAAAACAACAATAAATTAATGAAGTATGTATAGCGCATGCGCGCAATTGTATGCGAAACCTCGTGTCGAAATTCGCCGAGGTGACTCGAACACTTGTGTACGAGACTTAGAAGAAAGCAATTGAAGATTTGTAGAAAATACATTAGGTTTTGCAACGCAGCCTGGAGCAGACCCCCCGGTAGTGCCTAATTTCTAAGTAGTTTTTTCTATTGTTCGCGACGAAATTTTCAGAGCACGAGACATCACCAGTATGAGAGGAAGAGCTGTTTTTGCCGAGAAAGTTGAGGTAGAGAGTGAGGTATCCGTATGTCTGTTTCGTAGCCGTATTGGATTTGCGGGTATTAGATTTGCTCTAGTCGCGAAGCCATGGTATTTAACCGTCGGGAGGTTACTTTGTCGTGAAAGTGTATTGCACGAATGTAAGTTTGCCGCCGAATATCAGCCGACGTTTCGCTGTGAACCGGATAGTCAGTTAAAAATTAAAGAATTGTGATTTCAGTGTATTAAAATAAAGTGTTATAATTTTTCTCCCGACTTTATCCACGGCCGAATCTCTGCAGGGATAAGAAGACTCCAATAGCCGGCAACGTGTTAGTGAATTTTGTCTAAAGTTAAATTCGTTCGACCTGGCGTCCGTTTAATAAATACGGTCGGGCGATATTGACGCCAGTATTAATGATTGAATGGCGTAATCGCACGCCCGGATTTCCCCGAAAATCTACCTCGTTACAATAACATGCATATAGGCATGTGCAAATGACCAAACCATATCTTTGGGTGGTAATTTTAATAAAGAAATAATATCACCTTCTTTCACTTATTATATTAGTTCATGCAAATTTAATTTTTTGGAATTTATGACCTTTATATCCTCTAAATGACTGATGTGATTTCTGATTTCTGGATCAAGTTCTAGTAAACTATTTCTTATTCTGGATACAACGTTTATTTATTCTCCCATTTGATAGCACCAACTGCATCCAAAATAATTATTGAACTTAATGCAATTCTCTTAAGTTGATCAGTCAGAGTAATCAGAGTAAATTTGGATTAAAAAGTATTGAATCATCCGACCGCTATTTCTCTCTCTCCTTTCTACAAAACAGATTTCCAATTCTATTAGTACCAACTCATAGAGTGGTACAGCCCCGGCAGAGAGTAGCATGGAAGAGAGAGAGAGAGAGAGAGAGAGAGAGAGAGAGAGATTTCTACCTCGACGGTCACCCCGTCGCAGTATTCTCACAGGTGTTGGACAACAAATCACACAAACATCACAAGATATCCATGAACAACTACGCCTACTGAAAGAGAAAGGAAATTGGACAATCGATACCCAACTGTATTACACATAATAGCTTGTGCAGCCACCTTCACGCTCCTACACTGAAAAAAAACACAGCCGTTTCTGCTATAGAACACGGCAGTTTTAGCGAGTGTCACCACAGTAGCGACTTTTCAATAAAAACAGCGAGTGGCCACTGGTAGTTTTGGCAGGTCTCGGCGAGCTGTCTCTATCTCAAGGATATTTAGGTTATGTATCACCTTTTAAACCATCAAAAATCTTAAGAAAATAGTTTTTTTAATGAGTAATATGATTAATTACATTAAAGTTATTAGTAATAATCATTATAAGAGAGAAAAATACCTTGAATAAAAACCATCTAATTATTACCATCCCATTATCGCATGCAGAGTGAATATTAGCAAATAAATTACAAGAACATTTTTAATTTTGTTACTTATCAGTCCCATAATGTCCATTACTTTATATTTTGTCATAATACTATCATTACAAAAATTTTGGTTGGAAATCATAGTTCAGCTTAGAAAAGATACTAATAAGCCAAAAAAACTCACGAACAGTAACGATAAGCATTTTATTCTGTATCATGAAAAATCCGAACACCAATATAGAAGTAAATAGCGTCACGGGCGTCGCGGCCCCGTCTGCTTCTCAAACTCGCCTTCGTGGCGCTACCGCGCCACTTGATTTAATGAAAAACTGCGATATCATCGCCTACACGGAGAGAAGTTTTCAGTAGAAAGCGCGGTGCCCGAGAAACGCTCACCGCGCATCGCAGTGCCGTGCACGCCGAATCGTGATGTACGTTCACTCCGTGCGCGGAAGACGATTCTAACCATTAAACGCTGTCACACCATGCATGTATAGCGACTTGTGCTGCGCTGCGAGAGGTATGGTGGGGAGGTGGTGGGGAGTGCAGACTCTCACGTGGTGTCTCTCGCAGCGCAGCACAAGTCGCTATATATGCATGGTGTGACAGCGTTTAATGGTTAGAATCATCTTCCGCGCACGGAGTGAACGTACATCGCGATTCGGCGTACACGGCTCTGCGATGCGCGGTGAGCGTTTCACGGGCACCGCGCTTTCTGCTGAAAACTTCTCTCCGTGTAGAGCTTATAACCACGAGTCTGAGATACCCAGTCCTCCTCCCTTAAGACTCTACCTAACTAATACCACCCTCCATCCTACAGAAACATATTAATAAAAAAAAAATTTGAAAATAATTTGAGAAAATAATAGATAAAGCAGGCAATATTATTTATTATGTTAATACATGAAAACTTTGTTATTATTTATATTCATGTTGTAAAATATTTATAATAAATTAATTATTATACACTAGTACAAAAAAAACATTATATGATAAATAATTTTATATAGCAATAAAAAACTATGTTACTCGTGTTTAATAGAAAATTGAACTGAGGGTTGGTGAGCGGAGCAAGCAGGGGGCAAATCCCCTCTAGTATATATAATATATGTGTGTATGTGTATGTATGTATACACACCCACATCTGTCTACTTATGTTAATACATGAATATAGACATAGGTATGACTAAAGAAGATTCTATGGGTATTCCCTTGTAAAGCAAGCCTATGCAAAATAGTATATTACGTGCCTAGGGAGGAAAAAAGTTGGACAGTCCATATCTCGTGTAAATTGTCATTGTGGCAAACACGAGATATGGGCTGTTCAATTTTCCTCCTGTGGTGCGTATACTATTTTTCTTCACACCAGCACCGAAAATGCTCATTCCTCCTCAGGCGCCCGGGAGGGAATGTGGTTTTTTTGGTGCTGGTGTGGAGAAAAATATATTATAAAATGTATTATCAATTGTAATTCAACAATCTTTATTGAGCTTATTTATGAATTTTGCGATAAAAGAGAATACTTTTTATCATTTTGGTTGTCATTTAAATAATTATTGTATTCTATCAGTTGTTCATATAACTAGGAAGTCAGAATTTGAGTCTAGAATAACATACAAAATGAGTACATTTCTGTTGTTGTTTTCTTATATGATGATCATGATAGTTTAACGACTTTTCTCTCAGAAATTTAATATTTCATAATTTTCTGGACACCTTGCTTTAACAAAAAAACTCTGTTAATGCATGTAAAAAAAATCCATCCCTTTTTCCTCCACTTTTTTCTCTTAAAAAAATTATGGCCTTTGTTGTGAAGCATTTAATACGTGATTCTGATTGGTTGCTGGTTGGTTGCCTAGGCAACGTGATCAGAACCGCGCTTTAAATTCATAACCCTCAAAACAGTCATAACTCATAATCCTGGTAGAAATGTTTGAGGTGGTTAAAATGAAATGTGGAAACCCTAATAACAGATAAAATATATGTAATATAACTAGCAAGAAAATTTAGTAAAAATTAATCATTACCAAGAGTGTGTAGTATTACAACATGTGTATTGAAAAGTGGCACCCTAACCCTATTTGAAGTAGTAATAAAGTGTGTGAATATTATTTAGTTTTTTTTTTTAAATGTCAGTAAGAAGTTCAATTAAAAGAATAAAGAGTTTGAAGATATACTGTGTCTCTGTGCCCAAAGTCGCACTCGGTGAGGTTTGAGAGGTGAATTTAAAGAAAAGTTCAGTATCCAAGTCAGTAAGTTTAAGTCCATCATTATACAATGCTCTTTGAATTGTAAAAAGGCTACTAGACAACTAAAATATGACACTGCCACTTCCTAGAAATATGTAACCTGGATGATTCTGATTTAACTGCTTTCGTTCATATTTTCAAATCCAGGCTCATGCGAATTTTTTAATTGAACAGGTCAAATTTTACTTATAGCCAGTTACGTGGAAACTACTATCTCTAGTACATTGTATTTCTGGTTTCTAGCATATTTTTACATGGAGAAAGTGATAAATGTTTTGGCTTTTTTGTCAAGGTATTAGGTAATTAGAATTTTGACTTTTAATAGATTTCTTTTGTTATTGTGAAAAGATATTTAAAGTTGAATCGACCTTAACTAAAAAACTTCTGATTTCGACTTCGACACTGATGTGAATGCAAACTCATGCTATACGACTAAATAATTATCATGGGTGTTGTAGTCGAACACAAAAGTATTTCAGTTAACGTTGATTCAACTTTAAATATCTTTTCACAATCACAAAAGAAATCTATATGCAATATATGAGCTCTCTAGACCTGTTAGTTTTTGAATGAGAATAAATGCAAAAATGGAAAAACAGGTATCGGTCTCAAAATCTCTCACAACTATTAAAAGTCAAAATTCTAATTAATGCCTTGACAAAAAAGCTAAAATACTTATCACTTTCTTCATGTAAAAATACACTGGAAACCAAAAATGCAATGTGCTAGAGATGGTAGTTTCTGTGTAACTGTCTACAAGCAAAATTGATACGCTAAATTAAAAAATTCATATGGACCTCGATGTGAAAATATGAATGAAAACAGTTAAATCATAATCATGTAGGTTACATGTTTTCTAGGTAGCATAGCAAGTATCTGTGTAAAATTTCAGTTGTATAGCTTTTTTATAATGCAAATAAATGGCATTTTAATGATAGACAAACCCACTGACTCTTATACTGAACTTTTCTTCAAATTCGCTATTCAAACCAATGATGACGACATTGAGCATTATTAATATATTTATTAAAAAATAGTTTTGAGGGATTTAGTAACATCTTACATGCTTATAAAATATTAGCAGACGTTAGTGTGCCGCCTAACACTTATGGTAGATTTTCTACCAGTGTTATTAGACAGAGATAGAATCAAGAGCGCGCACTAACAAAAAAAGTCATGACCGGATGTTGTGAAGCCAATATAAACATTATGTGATTGACTCATGTAGTTTGCATATGTTTAAGTCAGTAAGTCTAAGCATCTTCAAGGTCAGGCAATATGCACTGTTTTTAAAATAATATATTCTTAGTATTTTAAATAATAAGGTCTATGGGACAAAATAATAAAACACAACCTCTGTTTTTTAGACCAACTTTATGTCTATACACTGAAAAAAAAACATAGCTGTTTCTTCTGTAGAACACGGCAGTTTGAGTAAGCGTCGCCACAGTAGCGACTTTTCAGTAAAAACAGCGAGTGGCCACTGGTAGTTTTGGCAGGTCTCGACAAGCTGTCTTTATCTCAAGGATATGTAGGTTATGCATCACCTTAAAACATAAAAAATCTTGAGAAATTAATTTTTTTAATGAGTAGTATGATTAATTCAATTAAAATTATAAGTAATGATCATTATAAAAGAGTAAAATACCTTGAATAACAACCATCAACTTATTGCCATCCCATTATCGCATAAAGAATGACTATTAGCAAATAAGTTACATAAACATTTTTAATTTTGTTACTTATCAGTCCCATAATGGTTATTACTTATAATTTCATCACAATACTCATTAAAAAATTAATTTCTCAAGATTTTTGGTAGTTCAAAAGGTGATACATAACCTACATATCGTCGAGATAGACAGCTTGCCTAGACCTGCCAAAACTACCAGTGGCCAATCACTGTTTTTACTGAAAAGTTGCTATGGTGGTGACAGTTGCTAAAACTGCGGTATTCTACAGCAGAAATGGCTGTTTTTTTTCAGTGCATAACCTACATATCCTCGAGATAGACAGCTTGCCAAGACCTGCCAAAACTACCAGTGGCCAATCGCTGTTTAAAAAGGCTATGTTTTTCTTTCAGTGTAGATTCAGCCATATCCGTGATTTAAAGGGTATGAACTCTGCTCATAACCTAATCTATCTGAATACAGATATTTATATTCTTAGCATGTGAAAGTCTAAAAGAATTTTTTATTTCTAGATAGTAATAAAAAGGTAAAAAAAAAATTAAAAACACTTAAAAAATGATAATAAACAATCTTCTAAATATTAGTTGATATGAATTAATAGGATATTTTCTTGCTGATTCCTAATAGCACTTTTTTATTTATCATTAAGACTGAATTAAATTACATAGTATTGATAATAATTGGAATCTGCGCTAATAGAACTTTAATAACAATTTAATGGCTTCAATTTAAAAAGGCATACCTCAGTAGATGAAAATGTTTATAATATAAAATTAATAAAATTAACATCTAACTAAATAATGTACTCATTTTTTTAGATTGATCTATATTTTGTCAATTAATTATACAAAAAGCAACCAATGTCTCTATTCAAACTACTCATGTTACAACTGTCTGACATACCTTTACAAAAATCTATCTGATTAAAATGAAAAAATTATAAACAATCATGCTGTCATTCAAAAATCATACTTTTAAAATCTCTTTAATATAAGTTGAGTAGATTAAAATTACTATATCCTTATTTTACTAGGAATAAATATTTATATCTTTATCAATTAAAATTATATTGTAGTTTCAAAACTTGTTATGTTTAAATGAAAAAAAAATATCACTTCAAGAATTTAAAACTTAAGCTAATGATTATAACGATTTAAATACTAAAACACTAAAAAGATTTAAATAATCACGCATGTAAATATACTATTAATATAATAATTTCATTCATTTTGTTTAATCTCAGCTTCTAAGTTTACCTAGGTTAAAAGTATGACATATAACAATAATGAAAAGTTTTCAATGTGCCAAAGAATGCATTTATGTATGTGAGCTTACTAGCAAGTATATATATATATATATATATATATATATATATACACACACAAATATACGTGCATGTGTTTGTGTGTGCATAGTGTTTCCACCAGACAATCATATATTAGGACTAAAATCATCATTTGATTTTAGATTTTAAGTAAAAGAAATAGTGTTGTATACAAAGATTAATTCAACATATTTTGATTGGAATCCACCATAAACTAATTCTGACTAATTAGACAAATGGAGAATATTAGACAATGGTTACACAAAAAATTGTTTGACACTCACCTTGCAAAATTAAAAGCAATATTTTGATCCAAAAGTTAATTGCTATTTTTCTTAAACTAATTATTATAAATGATAATATTATAATATCAGTATTATAAATATAATATAAATATATACATAAATATATTTATATTATTATTTTTATTATATTATTAATTTATTTAAATATATTGTATATTATATATATATATATATATATATATTAATAAAAAAGATGATGTGTAAACTGAGAAAACATAAAACTAATATTTCTTAAGAACTATCGTCTGTCAAAATGGCGGCGAAGGAAAGAATGTATGCTTAATGCCACGTATAGTAGAAAATGCGATAGAAAGATAGAATATCTGAAAATTTCCCAATTGGTTCATGAGCAGTCACATGGCACACAAAAGACGGAAATACTACGATTTTACTTAAGGGTGCACTTTCATACGTACGATATTGATATCTATCGTAAACACATAAAATCATCATTTCATAAAAATCGTATGAATTACAATATTTAATATTCATACATCTTATTATAGGCCCGTTACACTCTAAAAAACAGAGAATTGGAACAGATACAAATAAAAAATAACATTGACCAGTATATCTATACATTATTAAAACAGGAACAGATACAAGGAACAGCACGCTGGACGCTGTTCCTCAATTCTCACAGATAAGGCCTGGACACGTGAAAAAGGAATACAAAACTAGCGTGCCACACGCGGCGTTACGGCCACGGTGGCTTGCCGCTTCGCGATGCAAGGCACGACCAGGTAATCAATTAAAGCTTTTGGGCCAGATAGGGCGTGTCACACCAAAATTGTTATTTAATTATATGTACCAAAAATCGTTTCTTGGGTTGTTGTTTATGTATAAGCGTTTTGAAAAAATGTTTGTCACGGTAAAAAGTTGTGTTTTTAAAATATCTACAACGTTTATATTTAAGGTTTTTATGTATAATGTATAGCCTCAAAGTTTTATGATGAATACTGGTTTATTGCTATAAAAAAATCGATTTTGGCCTGTTAACTCGAATTAAAAGCATTTTCACGCTTAAGTGTACATAGGAAAAAGTTGTATTTCTTTGAGATCTACAACTTTTCTATTTAACTTTTTTTTGTAGAATGCATAGAATTCGAGTTAGAGCCAAAAAACCGTTTTTAGCGATTTTTGGATGTGACCGCATTCTCCGTATGAAGAATACACCTCCCAAAATTTCAGCCCGATCGGTCGAAAATTGCGTGAGATATCGCATCTCACACATTTTTCGATGACAAAACTATAAGGAAGATAAAACTATTACATCTACAGAGGGGGACAACGTATAGGTATGGAAGCGGTTATGCCTGGCGTGGCAAAGGTGTAGAAATTAAGCTTAATAACACGCTGTTTATGCTGTGTAACAATAATTCTTATATTCTTCAACCCCTAGTACGGAACAGGATTAGTCCGTATACAAATTGACCCGTAATAATGTATTTAGAAATCAACCGTGTGAGATTACTTGCGGCTAAACGACGTCATAAAATAACAATAGTTATACTTGATAGTGGAATTAATTTAATGAACCACGAGCTTCGATTAATAACCCAACAAACTCCACCGCTTTGTCGTGAAACCACAACCCGGATTCGTATCCACCGATATGGCGTCGGCGCACTATGTTTTATTTTGACTTTGGTATGGACAAAATTAAGTAGCGCCTCTTAGAATAAAGATGAAAAAAAAAGAATTGGAAAGCTTAAGGGTAATAAAATTATTTAGTATTTAAATCATATTTTAGCATTATAGACTGCTAAATTCATTTTTAGCATAGAGGCTTATGCTTGTGATATTACGGCACTTGTATAAGTACTTTGGGACTAAAAAAAGGTATCTCCAGGAATTATTTGGTCAGGATCCGGATGCTCGAACCCTCTCAAATCCTGATTTTAAGGTTTAAATGGCTATAGGGTACGTATAACATATATATATGACTTTGAAAGTATTTTTAATGAAAATTGAAGAAAATTTTACAAAAAAAGTATCCCCTGCTAAAAACATGCGATTGAATTCGATTGAAATCGATTAAAATTTAATCGAATTTAATCGTTTTAAACCCATTCAATCGACCAGCCAAATTTCGTCGATTAAATTCCTATCGATTTAAATCGTTTTTAATTACAATCTTTTATTGTTACTTTAATCGATTAAAATAATCACAACAATAACCATACTTTTAATATTTATTTTTAATTTTGTCAACAAACTTGAATCTTTTTGAATGGGAATTTATAATATTGAATCGACCCTAATCTTTGTTTTTTAAGGATTGGTTTTAATAGTACTTTAATTGATTCGAATGATAAAAATAATAATCATTTTTCTAATATGATTTGTTCGTGATTTTATCAATAAATTTGAATTGATTTATAAGGTAATAATTCGTTTATATAATATTTAATCGATCTCGATACTTTTTTACGGTTAGATTCAATTATACATCAATCGATTTAAATAATCAAAAAAATAATCCCTGCTAAAAATACTAGATTGATTTAATCGACGTTTTAAATTATCGATGTGAATTAGTCTCAATAGCAATCTAAATCTCAAAATGACGATATTTTTATCGACTTACATGCGATGATTATTTTAATGCAGTTCCATTGAGATTCTTTCAATAAATATGAATCAACTTATTAATCTATATTAAATCAGTTTAATTTTACAAATAATTTTGATAACAGTTTAACTGACCTTAATGATCAAAGTTTTGTAATATCCCTTATGAAAAAAAAACCTTCACATTTCGATTAGAATCGATTAAATTCATTGCGAAACTAGTCGATTTTAATCGACCTTATGTTTCTTAATAGAACCGCTTGATGTCGCTTCAAATGTTCATACTCGCAAGTGACAAGATTTCTTCTACGTTACTATATAAGAAAGGTCAAATGCAGTAGAATACAGAATAGATTTATTAACTACAATCGATTTGAATTGAAACTTTATTAAAATCGATTGACTTTATTAAACGACACATGATTAAAAAAAATTCATGTCAATTCAAATCGATCATTGGTTCCGATTTAAATAAGCATTGAACTGATTAAGTGAATATCCTAATACTTATGTATTCTACTCCGGTTTAATCGATATTATTTTATCGTTTTAAATTAATTTTAATGACATCAATATATTACACACGCAGCAGCCTGAATGTAATCGCTTTCAAATGTAAAACGCAGGATTAAGATGACTCGGAATCGATTCATTTTTTGTCCATCGTTTTTAATCACATATTTTTAGCAGGACTCAGTCTGCTCTGGCGTTTGAAATTTGAAGATCTTCAATTTTTATTTTGCTTTGTATTGTCATATTAGCTTTGGTCTTGTATATAGTTTTTCATTTGAACTTTTTGTGCTACAAACTTGTTGTGTCTGTCGACTTGATGGGTTTCAGTGGAGGGGCGCTGTTCAAATGAGATAAGAATTATACTAATAGATATCTTCCAATAATTTTTTCCAACATGGCGTCCGAGGAGAAAGTGCCTCCGGATCCCGGTTCTGATATATACTATAAATGTCATCCAAAAACTAAAGTAACAACGGTTGTGTGTTTAATTTGTGAAAGTGTTTACCATCAAAGTGACTTCAAAAAATTAAAAAACGTAAAATGATAAGTAATGTACTAGTAATCTGTCCTGAACATCAAGACTTGAAGTTAACCTTGAATAAAGATGAGGTGGCACTGAACTCTACTGCAAAATGCATAATAGATCAATTAAAACTTATATATATATATAACTTATAAATATATATATATATATATATATATATATATATATATATATATATATATAATTAAATTATATAAAATTGAAGCATATCTTTTAAAATTCCCGAATAGAGAATATTATTCAAATTTTATATATATTGTTAATTATAGTCTGTGTAGGTGTGCATAGGTATGTGTATATATATAGATATGTAAACTTATACGTATCGGACATCGTATTTGCAAAACAATGAATTACAATGACGCACTTGTTTACAGCTTGTATCTTATTATAAATCGACTTGAATTAAATTTTGTTGCATTCGATTTCGTTCAGTCAGTAAGTATTTGCCGAATAGTCAAATGCTTACTACCGTCTTTTATTATACTTACTACCGATTATATTTTGTAGTATGCAATTGTTTTAATATTATAAAACGGCTCACATGAAGATTGAAGGATTCATGTGTAAATAATTTACGACTTTTCATTTTTTTTATAAAGAAAGTAAGTATTTTATCAAATTTTATATCATTTATTTTGACAATTATTTTGATTGTCATCGAGATAAAAAACATTAATGAATATTTTTTATAATGAACAAACTTATTTTATATGCATTAAGTTTTTTCTAATACAAGCATTTTTAACTTGATCAAAATTAAATTGGCATAGTGCAGTGGGATAGAGAATTTTATTGCGCATCTATTTTCTTCAAGTAAAATGTTTTAATATTTTGTATTGCTTTTGAATTATTTAATAAAAAATACGTTTTCGAGGAAAGAAAATTTTAGTACTTTTTTATTTATTAATTTTTTTTTTATTATTTAAACGGGCATAATCCGTTACATAGTGTCAGTAAAGTGCGTAGTGGCAAGTATACATATGAGATGTAAAAATTTTTTTAATTTGCCAGTTTATTTGTATACTTGTTCGTATTATTCGTATTAAGGCTTGCTTTATGCTCAAAATACGCGGAAAACATAGAAGACAACTATTTGAAAAATAGAAAATGTTGCCAAAATATCGGGTGCTTTAGAGGGATACTCTACCTAACATTCATTTAAAACATTTTATGATTGGATTGCAATTTTTTGTACAATTTAACTGTGAAAGTTAAAATGGGTCACCCTGTATATCCTATTTCAGTTTTGGCCGTCTTTGGGCCTCACAATCAGTTAATATTGAAATAACCTATGCCATTTTCAAAAAAAGTTTTAAAACCCTCTACCAAAATTTCAGAAATAATAAACATTCGAGTTTTTTTATATTATATAACAAGGGGCAAAGTGGGCCCTACATATTTTTTTCAGAACTTTAAAAACTATGTTATTTTTTTTCATGAAACATACTAAAATCTATTTTCGCTTCAATTCATAGGCACCAAAAAGGGCATTTTTATACGCATTTTATAGAAATTTAATTTTTCAAATTTGAGATATTTTTATTAGTGGCTACTATCTGGGACATAGCAATCAAATTGGAAAATTAGAATAGTATATCCAATATCAGCATATTACAGTTTAATCGCCTTGGTTATTTTAAATATTTGAATTAATCTTGGTAAATTAAGAAATGCTTTATTTAAATTGTTCGATAATTACAATCATATAACAAATAAATTGTTTTCTTTTTATTTACATTAGATCTGAAGATGAGAATTAACCCTCTAAATGTTATAAGTTTATTATCAGCTTACTTTCGAACATTACAAATACCACAAAGTGAGACAAATTATAGAGAAATTCAATTGTCGGAAGTAGTAAGTAAGCCGGTATGGGGAGACATAACAAATGACGTCATCACTGGCGCATCCTTATCTTATCAATGTAAACAAGTAATAAAGATAAGATAAGGTAACATGTTTGTTTATACAAACAAGTAATTAACATTATCTTTATTACATGTAATATAGATATTTTTAATTAATTATTTATGTAAACAAACAATACCTTGACTTAATTATTTGTTTATATTCATAAGATGAGGATACGATAGTAATGATGTCATTTGTTATGTCCACACACCAAGTTAGTAAATAAAAAAAATCATTTCATGCAATATATAATGGATTTTATTATAAAAAAATTATTTATTCGAATTATCATAAACAATGTAAATCCAATCACACATGTGTACACATACGTACACTTACGCGAGCACACACACACACAAAATCGTATAGTCTGCTAACGCACAAGGGGCAATATCTTCTTACACTGCGCTCTCTCCGACTCACACGCACACACTCTTTCTTACGCACACTCTCTCTTTTTTTTCCCTCTCTCCTTCTCTCTCACGCACACGCTCTCTCTCCATCTCTCCTTTCTCCCTCTCTCCTTCTCTCTGTCACGCACAAGCTTTCCTTCTCTCTCTTACGCACACGCTCTTCCTCTCTCTCCCTCTCTCTTCTACACACACGCTCTCTCTCTCTCTCCATCTCTCCTTCTCTCTCTCTCTCTCTCTCTCTCTCTCTCACGCACAAGCATTACTTCTCTCTCTCTCTCTTACGCCCACACTCTTCCTCTCTTTTCTCTCTCTCTCTCTCTCTCTCTCTCTCTCTCTCTCTCTCT
>JAZHPH010000344.1:66464-107681 GCA_037356405.1 Nasonia oneida | reverse complement strand
ATATATATATATATATATATATATATATATATATATATATATATATATATGGGTGGTTCTCTGTCAAATCGAAGATCAAACATTTTTTTCTTCTTCAACCCACGGTAAATATGTTCCAGAAACAGTTTCAACAGAAACAGAATGCGTACGGTCTGTGGCCCATCTCCTCTCTCAAAGTGAGCTAGAAACCGTAAATAAGCTAGAATGCCTATAGTTTTTTACTATTGCTTCTTGTTATAGTAATTTTTGGAGTTTGTGTAAAAACGTGTAGGAAGCGTGTTTTAATGCATTTTCAGTCGAAAAACAGTATTTTTGGAAAATGTCCGAATCGATGTATATGCGTGTGTGTGTGTTCGTTCGTATACGCCTGTATCTCAGCTTCTACACATTGGAAATTAACCCACGTAGTCTCATTTTCTTTGTTTTTACTGTCACATAGTGGGAAAATAGTCCGTTTTTACATTTTATGGGCACGTTTTTTTTTTATAGTGAATTTTTAGTTTTGACATTTCAGTTTTTTCTAATAAAATTATTGGACAAGTTAATAAAAGTAAATTGCCTTTTATGTCCCTAAACGAGAATAAAATAGCCTGTCTTTTTACTGCGGAAAATTTATATTATCGTTCGTCTTTTATTTATTATGTACCACAAAGCGCAATTTTTCTAAACCCTTTTAACTCGAAAACTAAATGTCGAACCTTTTTTAAAAAAAATATGATTATTGAAAATTATTAGGACTATACACTACTTTAATTTCAAATCATTTCATAGGGCAGATCCTGAGAAACCCATCAAAAACTAAAAGAAATCGTTTTTCTACGTGACGCGATAACTGGAGTAAAAAGGCAATAATCAAGTTTAAATTTTGGATTTAATTAGCATTATATAGCACCTTGATCCCTTTCCAGACATCATTAATGTCTTTGATCGTTTTCTTTGGGCTATTTATGAAACCAATTAGTTTCGAAGATATTAAGCTTCAAAATTTTGTTCGCATCGCTTCGATCTCAGCTTCCATTTAATGGATTTTAGTCTATACCTAGGCTCGTTTTTTTTTTTGTTTTTTTTATTAATTCGTGAAAAACAAGACTTTTAGTTACGCATGTGTATTTTTTTCATGGTCATTTTTCGATTACTAGTGATTTTAGGCGCGTTCCGCAAACTATCCTAACCATTAGAAATCGAAAACTAAATGTTAAACCTTTCTTTAAAAAATCATGATTATCGAAGGTTATTATAACTAATGACTACTTTAATTTCAAATCATTTCATGATGCAGATCCGGAGAAAAATGGGTAGGAGGAATTTTCACTCCAACATGCAAAGTTCCTCCTTCTGTTTGTTTCTCTTTTGCAATCAGCGCGCGTTATCGTGACGAATGGCAAAAAATACAAAAACTTTATAAAATTATGTATGAAGTAAAAACGATTCTTAAATATAAGTAATACGTGCCAAAGAATTGGCAGCAGTTTTACATTTTTTTTTCATCACAAATGTTTGCATGACTGATAGAATAATCTTCTAAGTTTGACAGTGTGAAGTGCGCAGGCAGTCTTGTAGATTGGATTATGGTTTGTGCGAACTATGACGCACTAGAAAGATGGTTTTGATGGATAGCTATATTTTTAAATGTTGTAGACGGGAAATTTAAATCGTTGAAGCCATTTTAATGAACGAAGCTATTATAATGAACCAATGAAAGAAATTTTTGATGCGTCATGTAAAGCGTCACGAAGCTAGTTTCCAATTTGAGAGCAGTCATGTTTCCGTTTTCCACTTGATACCACGATAATTATGTTAAAGCCAATTGTTTTTCCTTTGCATTTTGTCAGAGAGTTTTTTCCATAAGAAGGGATTTTTGAATGTGAGAACAACAGGATCACTATTTTCGTTGAGAGGTATGATTGCTATTTCCTTTAGAATATAATCTTCTACAGCTTGCTTGAAACCAGTCATGTCTACTGCATACTCCATCTTAAATAATAATATGCCTAGACGAGCTTCTTGACGACCCCACTGATAGGATTGTACTGAACGATACAATCGTGTAAGATCACACAGTATGCTGAAGTAGTATCGGGAAAATCTTTTATTACCTCAAACTCCAGACGTGCATCGACAGGAGCGCTCTTGGGATATTTGTTTTTCCTTGAACAGTCAATAACTACAAGTGGCTCAAAGTTGCTGAATAAAGACTTTGTCAGCAGCGGCTGCGGATCTTTTCCATAATAGGTTTTCTAAAAATTGGCATACATATCATAGAGAATGGCAAACTGATTTTTATCTTTGTCGAGATTCATACTGTTGTATGGATAGTATTGTGAATTCAAGAAAAGTTTTACATTACTCGTAGTACTTTTTCGAATGTTTGCCTAAAAAATAACTCGATTGATTGTTTGGACTGATTTTTCAGCCTATTAACATTTTTTTGCTTTTGTCATCTATTGAATCTGTTCAATCCGTATGTTAACTTAAAATCTAAAGACTTATAATATATTATTATGTCTTCGGTTTAATTATTTTCACCAAATGTAAAACTCGATTTTTGACTCGCACACGTCTAAAGAGGCTATTCGAATAACTCCCAAGAACGGAAACACATGGAGATAGGATTATTTTACCAATAAAATTCAAAATGGGAAATCTGGATATTTTGTTTATCAAATGCAACAACATATGGCATTAACAACTCTATCTCTACTCAACTCTAAGAGCTATTAGTCTCTTTGTCTCTCTTGTCGAACTAAGGAAAACATAATAAAATGAACTGAAGTTAAACGCGTCGGTGCCGTACAATAATTATTATGTTTCCTAGCAGCGAGCGAATAACAAACAAAAATTTATAATGAGATCAGTCTTCTGATTGTGTATGCTGCGAAGCTTGACAAGAGGTGTGATAATCTATCTTCTGAGTAGATGCTCTTAGTAGCGGTAGCGCTGAAACTCTCCGCTCTGGAACTTGGTGTGCAGGAAGTAGTTAGGACAGTTCTTTGTCCTTGACACGCCTGTCAAATTACACACCTGGCAGTACCTAACGAATCGCAGATCTCCGCGAGGGCCATCCATAGGGTCACAAGGCTCCTTAGCATGTCGGTAGATAATTGCCGTTGGCCCTGGATCTCTAGTAGGTAGCTCGCTGGTGCGTTGGGCCCTCGGTTTGCCGGCCTGAGGAGCCTCGAGCTTGTGCAGCTGTGCACGGATTTCCTCCAGCTCGTGTAATTTCCGCAGCTGCTCCAGCTTCAGAGCTTGCTTCTGCTCTTCCCTCTTCTTATCTTCTTGCCACTGGGCTTCTGCCTTGGTCAGATGCTCCTGTAGCTAGACCGCCTTCTGTACCTTGGCCAGGAAGTTCTGCGGGACCATTGCCCTTGTCCTTGCGTCGGGGTGGCTCGCGAAGCGGAGCACCTCCTCGTACGTCGCTTTCTCCTGTAGCTGGGTCTGTTGGCGAGCCCGTCGGCAGGCGCGGGCTTTGGCTTCGAGCGCTGTCCACTGCTCGAGTGCCGATGTCCTGTCGTCGGTGGTAGACGGGGGCGGCGTGTCCGGAGAAGTGCTTCGCGGAGCGACTTCCTCCTCCTCGGGCTCTGCACGCTGGGAGTCAGCCTCGGGTACTTGCTTTGCCTCCGGTGTATCGCCCTGAGGGAGCCTTTCCTGGCCGGGTGACGGGGCAGGTAGAGCGAAGGCTGGCCTATCTGTCAGGAGTCCAGCGGACTCTCTAGTGGTCCCTCCTAGGGACCGGAGGAGTTCCGACCACGGACGCAGTTCATCCAGAGTTGGCGGGATTTCGCTGGTCTGGGCGAGGATGAGTTGGGCCACCAGCTTCTTGATCTGCTGCAGCAGCTCAGCTGGCACCTCTATGATGGTTGCCGGCTTCTTGACGGGTAGCATGATCCTGCGAGAGAGATTATAAAGTCGGTTATGGCTGATCTCCTGGACGTAGATGTAAAGTGGCAAGGTTAAGATAAGCAGAAACAAAGGGCGTGAATTACAAAAGCGATAGAAGCAAGCAATAAGTGGTAATAATAAAGAAAGAATCTCTAGTTCTGTTTGTCTTGGGGACGCAATCGTCGAGGCGACGTTGTAGTCAGCGGATGTGCCTCCTTTTTAGAACCTCGCGGCCTGCCCCTGCGCTTCGGTATAACCGAAGTCGGAATTTGTGGCGCAGAGCTCGCCGTCGCTCCTGCAGACGGCGCAGGTTGGGAAATAGCTGCGTGCTCGTCTTTCTTAGGCGAAACGGGCGGTTCTGGCACTGGGTTGTCCGAATCTTGCGGATCAGGCGAGTCCTCAGGGAACTGCTCTTCGTCGCGGCATGGCTTTAAGTCACACACGGCTACCTTGCCTATATCAACTCCCTGCTCTGTCTGAAGCTTGTAGGAGTTCATCCCGATGCGATCCGTTACGGTAAAGGGACCCGCGTACTTAGGGCTGAGCTTTGCAGCGATGGCTTGAGCAGCGGAGGAAAGAATGCGGTTTCTCGCCCATACCTTTTCGCCGACTTTGTACTCTATGTCGCGGTGTTTCGCGTTGTAGTACTTTTCCTGCCGTTCTTGGGCGGCTCTTGAATTTTCAAGGGCATTAGCCCAAAATCATCTAGCATTTTCATGCGATCCTGCCAGTTATCACGTGCTGTGTATCACCAGTTATCATGTGCACTCAATGTGTTTCCAAAAAGTTGCCGACAAGCTTGTTTTTAAATGGAGTGCCATTATCTGACAAAAATCGATCGGGAATCCCGAATTTCAAGAAAATTCGCAGATTCAGTTCTCGCTTGATGGTTTTTGCATTCGCCTTTCTAATAGGGATGCATTCTATCCATCTTGTAAATAAATCGATGAAAATTAATAGGTGTTCATGACCTCGGGGGGACTTTGGGAAAGGTCCTCTCCCAAGGGCGTGTAACCAAGTGTTTGCCCATGAGTTCTGCGGGAGCAAGTTGCTCAACCTTGACTTGCTGGCAAATTTGTCAATTTCGTACGAAATGAGCTGTGTCTTTGTACATATTTGGCCAGTAGTACCGGAGCGCCACCCTTTGATGAGTCTTAAATCTTCCGAGATGTCCGGAGACAGGCTCATCGTGGCACTCTGCAAGGATCCTCTCGCACTGTTCACGAGGTACTACGAGCTTCCAAGCATCTTCATCTTGTCCCAGTAAGTCATCTACTGTCGGATCAGGGCGGTAATGGTAAAGCCGTCCGCCAGTGATCTTCCAAAAGGGATGTGCCGTAGGGTCTTCGACGACTTGCTTCGCCTTTTTCAAGTACCAGGGGTCCTTGATAGACTCATCCACGGAGAGAGATGCTATTACAGCCGTTTCGTCCTCGTCGGTCTCATACATGCGAGAAAGTGCGTCGGGGACAACATTGTCCTTCCCTTTACGGTGCACAATATCGAAATCATACGACTGAAGACGCAGAGACCAACGACTTAATTTTCCATTCGGATGTTTTAAATTTTGAAGCCACACTAAGCTATGTTGATCCGTTACTACAGTGAAATGGTAACCCTCAATGTAAGGTCGGAATTTCTCGATGGACCAAATTACGCTGAGACATTCCCTCTCAGTCACCGATAGCCTTCGCTCTGTAGCAGACAAGACGCGGCTCGCAAAGCAGAGCACGCGATCCTCGCCGTCAATGCGCTACAAGAGAACGCTACCAAGCCCTGTATCGCTGGCATCACATTCGATGATGAATGGAGCGCTGAAGTCAGGCCTTGCTAAAACTAGGGCGGTCGCAATTAAAGCTTTTACTTGTTCAAAAGCTGCCCAGTATTCATCTTTCCACTCGTATTTAACATTCTTGCGGGTGAGCGCAGTGAGCGGTTCACATAGTGTGGCAAAATCTTCTAAAAATTTTCGGTACCACGAGACCATCCCGAGAAATCTGCGCAACTGCTTTAAATTCTTGGGAGCCGGGTACTCAACAATAGGTTGAACTCGTTCTGGATCTGGGCGACAGCCCTCGCGATTCACAAGCACACCGAGATATCGCACTTCGGACATGCAAATTTTAGACTTTTTGCGATTTATTGTCAGACCAGCTTCATTTATCCGCTTCAGGATCAAAGTCAGCCACTTTATGTGATCTGAGAAAGTATCTGTCGCAATAATAATGTCGTCTAGATATGCGAAAGCATGCGGCTCCATTTCTGGGGTGATCAATCTGTCAGTCAACATCTGAAATGTAGCCGGCCCTCCTGCAAGGCCGTATGGCATCCTGACGAATTCAAACAAACCAAGTCCAGGTACGGTGAAGGCTGTAATCGGGATGGATCGCTCGGTAAGAGGTATTTGTAGAAATGCTCCTGAGCAGTCCAACGCCGTTATATATCTAGCGTGCTGTATTTTCCGCAGTATCATGTCCATATAAGGAAACGGATACGCAGCTATTTTTGACACAGCATTAACCTTACGGTAGTCGACGCAGAAGCGAAAGCTGCCGTCGGACTTCCGTACAATAACTGCTGGACTGGACCAATTACTTCGGGATCCCCTAATTATTCCGGCACGGAGCATCTTGTGCACTTGCTCATGCATCTCGTCCTCTAAAATTTTCGAAACAGGGTAATACCGCTGTTTAATTGGGCGAGCACTGCCAACGTCAATATCATGATGAATCCAATCTGTGCAGCCTAGTTGCTCACAGGAAGGATCGGGTAGCAATTCTTTCATTAGATCATCGATTTCGAAGCGTCATCGGTAATTGCTTCTATTCCGAGAGAGGCGAGCGACAAAAGCTCCTCAGCACGCATAGACGAGAGAACGGCCGGTATCTCCACATCTGTGCCTTGGAGCAGTAGCTTATTTGCTACTGGGTCAAGCATCGCCGAAAATGCGCGAACGAAGTCTGCACCCAAGGTGCATTCAGTATCGACTTCGTTCAAAATAAGAACATCGATTGAATGAGTTATCCCTCCTACAGTGAAGGGCAATCGGACGCTACCCACTATGGGGATGTAATGACCGTCGACTGCTCTAGCCCCGGGGCCCACATGAGGTCGTACTCGCAAATTTAATGAAGCAGCGAGCGATATGCCTATGGGGCCGAGGACTGTGCGCGAGGCTCCAGTGTCGTAGAGTCCTCTTAATTTGTATTGGCCAACCTCTACGGCTAGCCACCACCGTGGGTACTTCTCTACTAAAGCGCTAGCTACAGTACCTCCATCGCAAGACGCCTGCACATCGGTCGAGCTACTCGTGGCTAGCGATGAGTCACTCGCCGTGCCGTGTAGTGTTTGCGCTACTCCTGTTACGCTTTTAGTGTTGAAGGTCCGCGGATCCTCTAGAGCGGTAGAGACCTTGTCTACTCGCTCTCTTTCTCGTTTTTTGACAATTCTTTTGCACATTCCGGGCAGGAGAACTTAGTGTACCCTGGCCAGCTGCAATTCCAGCAGAGAATTCTATCGCCTTCAGGTCCTGCCGGTTTGTCCCTATTTTTATCAGACTTGGGAGTAATCGCCTCTGTTCGATTACCTCCCCGCTGCCAACCGCCTCTACCACGTTTTCCTCCACGACCTCGGCCGCCGCCGCGAGTTGACGCTCGATGGCTGTCACCCGTTCCTTGTTTAGGTGGCGTTTCCTCTTCGGTCGATGAAGATTCCTTTTGTGGAGAATTTTTCCCTGCGCTTGACGTGTTGCGGCTGGGAGAGCTTAGCTCTTGAGTCTTCTTCCGGAAAAACTTCTCAAAATGCTTCTCCAGATCTTCTTCTGTCAGAGACGATAACTTCGCGTCCAACGAGGCAACGCTGGCCGGCTTGGCTTTGGCGGCTATATTAGCAGGCCTATAAGCTGTTTCCGGCAGCATGCTCTGCTCGGCTGGAGGCGGCGGCCTCCACTGGCCGTCTTCGTCGTCTTCTGCTTCTTGAGCTTTGTCGAGGAGTTCTTGAGTATTGGTAAGTCTTCCCCAGTAAATCTTCATCTTCTTTTTAAGCTTCGGGAGCATATTGTCGATGACTAGATTTACTTGGTCCTGCGGATCCCATGGCTGGTCAAATCGGCTTAAAACCGTGAGAATGGAGACTATATAGTCTCTCACTGGCTCGTCTGCACCTTGTGTGCGTAGATGAGCTTCGACCACCAGACTTCGCTTATTCCTTTTCGTCCTGCTATAATTATTGAGAGCAGCTCTCTTGAAATCTTGGTACGTTTGCCTCGAAGGCCTCAACGTACGATACCAGAATAGTGCAGGTTTCTCGAACATGGGGACCATGGAGTCTAAAAGCTCCTCGTCGGGAATATTATCTAAGCGTCTATTCTCCTCGACTTGCTCCAAAAATTCCTCGATACTCACTCCTTTGTCGCCTGAGAATTTTAACCTCCATTCTCGAACAGTTTTACCAAGAATCTTGGTTCTCGGACGAACGGTGTCCGAATTATACCAGGTGTCGTATGGCGCAACTCCCGTAGTCGAGTAAGTCGCACGAGGATTCAACTGCGAGAGCGAATTCTTGCTCGGCTGAGGCCAAACCCCTCCGTCCCAGCTCGAGCGTACGGGCTGACTAGAGACGGATGCGGCCGGTAAGCAGACGTTAGAATGCTGCTGAGCGCTTGTGGGAGAAATCCTAGGTAGGAATGCACGTGTTACTGTAGGAGCATTCAAGCAATAACCCTTAGCTGTGGAGTGAAATATCGGGGCGTGTGCGTTTAGAGGTTTTATTTCGTTTAAATTTTGCTTATTGTTTTGACCCGAGATATCGTAATAATTTAAGTCAAACGTATCTTGAAATTAGACGCTTTTCGCGCTACGGTTTGCTCTATTGCGTAGCGCATCTTCAGCTACTTGTTGTTGCGCATTAGAGACTACATTCTTTAGCTGTTGTTGAAGATCTTGTATTATATTTTCTCAACAAGTCAACAATTTTTGATGATAGAGTCTGTGCTTTTTCTGCTTGCTTGGAGATGTAATTATTCATCTCCAATTGATTTTTCTGCAGTTCAGTCTCCGATATCCAAGCTCTTCGCAGTTCAGTAGCTACCGCCACCTGGATGAATTGAACCTCACCGCTTGGCAAAACTGTGCGGACTAAAGGCGGATCCATATTTTGACTTGTCTTGGATATGCCCTGCGGCGTTGTGGAGGTTAGCTTAACTTGTGCGCCAGCTGATCTGCTATAATGTGCGCCTGTAGGCACTGATGTAATTGTAGTAGTAACTGCTGTGGTAGCAACGTGCGCTGGTGCAGAGCTATGGAGCGTCGGCCCTTGTGGCGTTTCCAAGTTTATTAAGTTAGCTTCCCTGCGTGTTTGTTGGCTTGAGTGGATAGTCATTGTAAGTGACCTGTCCCTAGCCTTTTGGTTATCATGTAGCGAGCTTGACGGTAGCTGCGCGTTTTCTTGCAGGCCATTTTCAAGTTCTTCCTCTGCCTCAATTACTGCAAGGACGTCATTTCTCAATTCTTCTGGGAAGCTTGGTGACTGTACGAAGGTCAAGCATAAATCATCTCTTCTAGCTATATCTTCTTCTGAATTGCTATCTATTTTAAAATCTTCGGCGCTGTAGTTGCCATGGAATCTTCTTAACAGTCTATTCGCTCGCTCAAATAGCGTACCGTTTGTATGTAATTCTAAGTGTTCTAACGCATCGTCCACTTCTATACTCGACAAATTTTGAATCCAGTCACGTATTCTAACATCTACGTTTTCTTTAAAAATCATCAAATCAGCGATACTCCAACTTGACGCCATTTTTCGAATTTATTTGAATGCTTCTTAACGTTTTAAAAAAAAAAATTTTTTTTTTTAAATTCGAAATTCAAAAATTTTCAAGTCAATTTAAATAAAAATTCCAATGCAATTAAAAAAAAATTTCACGCAATTCATAATTTTCTAAAAAAAAATTTTTGATCGATTTGTCGAGGGTACAGTTGAACGTGACGAGGGAACGCACGCACAAAATGCAACAAATATAACGAGGGTCAATTAATTTTAAACGGTTAAATAAATAAACAAAATTAATATAAACGATTAAACGTAATAGTGACAGAGTATATATAAGCTCTGTAGCACACGCCGTTTGCCGTAGCCGTAGCAAGCGCGACGGCAATACACGTATTGTACGGCTGCTCGGCGGAATATTCCGGGCCGTAGTACAGTCGTAAATTCGAATTTCAAATATTCTAAAATTCCACGCTTAAATTATCACAACGATAAAATTTTAGAGCGCTGGAAAGTGTTCTCCCTGTTTACGTTTCGCCACTACCTGACTCTCGCGAGTGTAAACACGTAGGGTCGCGCGCGCTTAGCGGAGCAACTCGGGCGCTTATAATCCGAACTTGTAAACGCGCTCGCTCTCGAAAATTCCCCTCGCGCTCGCGAAAACTACGCAGTTACTGTTACAATTGAATAGTTCAACTATTCAATTATTCTACAATTAAATAGTCCCGAAACGTATGGGCGCCAAATATAACGGTGCTTACTACCGTGTATAAAGGATCAGTAACGAGAATACTGATCTAAAGACTATCGAGAGGAATTGATGCAGCAGCTCGTAGCAGGCTTCTTGAAGGCTATACGAAGCCTGGCCCGTAGCGCAGTATGCTGTACGTGCTCGTCCTTGAGCACGTGAGCCCGCGGAGGCGTCGTGAGTGCTTATACTGCGTAGCTTAATCGCGGATGAAGTAAACGCATATTCGAGAGGGGTGAGCGCGGGGAAAAGGCAGAGAGTCAGGCGTGAAATCACGAAAAGTAGGTGGAGTTTCGAATTATGTTCGTGTATTGTAAAACCAGCCAAATACAGTAGCGGCACAAGGCAAGAGAGAGACAAAGCGAAGCCTAATGCAGAGAGAGAGAGAGAGAGAGAGAGAGAGAGATCAGCGATCGAGCAGGTACTTACATTCGCTTCCGTGCTGTCTTGCTCGGATGCCTCGTGGCTCGTCTTGAACGGTGCAAGCGGATGACCGTGGCCCTCGCTGGGCAGCAGAGTAGATGCCTCGTGGCCTTGAGTGTACGTCCGACTACGGCGGGAAGACGAGCGGCAGCGGTCGCTCAGCTCGTAACGGACACGCGGCGTGAAGTTGCACTCAGAGTGGTAACACCGGCGACACACCAGGACACAGCTTGCCAGAGGCAATCTTGTGGGTTTCGCGTACACAAAGTTCACGAGGGTTCCCGACACAAGGAAGAAAGCGAAACCGGTCGGCTGTACCCTTCGGCGGAACGAATAGAACTTATCTCGCGCGGGACGCGGCGGCGAGACCGACGTGGGCTTTCTCCCACTCTCCCTCTCGCGGCACGCGCGTGGCTCTCTCTCTCTCTCCGTGTTCGCACGCTGGGTCCTCTGCTCTCTCACTTACCTTGCCGCCGAAAGAATGTACATAATATATATTTATACATATGTATATACATGTGTTGTACTGAGGGAGAGAGACACAACGAGAGTACGATAGTTAGCTCGTTATAGCTGGTGATCCACGTTTTACTTGCAATTTTCCACATATATGGATAGAGCTGCGCGATGGTGAGAGACATAAATATTGATGTTGGATAGAAATACGAATTTCATTGCTGTTGTCAAAGCTTAATGATGAGTATGGTTGATGTGCGTGTACTCCGTAATGCACAATAGACTCATCGAATAGGACACCTGATTGAATGCTTAGAATTTTTTCAATTTTTCTGGAAGCAGCAAAGTATTATACGCGTCAATTTTTTCCATCAATTGTTTGTCCTAGATTTTTCAGGAACTGAATGCTCTGCCGTGTTAACGGTTTGAGTTTCTTCAGTCGACTAATGACTGGCTGACATAATGGCTGACTTATATATGATCGATAATTATAAACGGTACCCATTATACAGATTTGATGTAAAGTCTAATTTTCTCTCCTCGAAAATTCATCTTTCATTCAACTTCCCATCCTCATTGACGATTCGAATTTGTAGATGATCTATGCACTTGACACTGAGCGGTAGATATATAACGTGTAACTTCTAAGATTTTATATTCCGGAGGCACTTTGGGAAAGAATTCATGGATCGTATAAACTTTTTTATTATTGATATCAGCACTTCCGGTAATATTGCACTCAACTCTGAGTGTATTGATTCTCAATATTTTCACGTAAATTAGAACTGTGCTGAATATTCTCTTCAAGAGTGCGAGGAGCAAAGCTAAGGAGACGGCCTATGAAATCATGAGGCGTGAAATCTATCAGATGACTGCAGAAAATTTCACTTCTGAGAGTATTGTTGTTATCTTTCAAAGAAAATACAATTCCTTCGGATTTCAAAGTTTCTTGAAAATTTGATTAATAGCATCAATCTCATAACAGCCGGTAGGAATATTAATAATAATATGTCCGATCAAATGGAGTTTATTATTTAAATGTTAAAAGTTCAACTAAACCCAAGTCAAAATTCTCATGCTGTGGTAATTCAGTCGGAGGAAAATATTGCGCTCCTAAGACAGATGAGGTTTCTGAGAGACTCAGAGTAAAGCTATCTTCCATAACTGATTGGAAAATAATGATTCCATTCGTCTGTGAGCACCTTTTTTATAGTATCCCAGGTAAGAAATAAACACAAAGATGTCTATATATGAATAAGTCAAAATGTTGATATCTTTTATAGTTATATTTCACTTCTTTCACGTTGGAATATGACATGAAATCAATTATTTGTAGAGAGAGTAGTAATTCTTCTACTTTGACTCGATCCCTCGGTGGTTATTCAAAATAAAACGATCTTGGCTCTATCGGTCTTCTCGAGGCAATTTGTACGTAAGGAAGGAGAGAAAAAACCAGGGTTTTTCTTTATTCTTCCTTCGACGTTTCGGTGGACAGTGCCACTCTCATCGGGAAACTGTTTATTTCATATTAATATTATGTACATGAAATCACGGTATAAAAAGCAATAGCGAGTTGTTGTATTAAAAACAATAGCGAGTTGTTGTATTAAAAATAATAGCGAGTTGTTGTATTAAAAATAATAGCGAGTTGTTGTTTACAAATTAAAATGCAATGACTACTTTGCTACATACGTGGGCCAAAAGAAAAGGAATGTTTGTATACGCGCTGAAGAACACAGAAAATAAAATAATGTAATTTTTGAACACCAAACGCACCATAATCACACATTCAATTTTGATAATTTTGACATCAAAGATAAAGAGCCCAATCTAAACAAAAGATTGATTTCCAAAATGATACATATACACCTACAAACTAATAGCATTAATAAAAATGAAGACACGCAACAACTCAGCGACGTATACACACACCTAATACACCGATTAAAATGTAAACAAAACAAAAGCGATTGACGTCAGAATTGTGACGTCGGTATAGAAATTGTCAACAAACCGCTCGATTTCCCTGCACATTATATAAGCGCGTGAATCGAAGTTTTTTTTTCTACTGACTTGATTTCCACGACCTATATGAGGTTTCATAAATAATCCTATCCCAGTTTTATGAGACTTAAGATGAAGATGAATTTGCCTAAAGCAATAGATTCCATGGTCTTATTATGTCTCTTACTTTCTTGATGATTTTTCTGTGCAGCTTTAGCATCATTAACAGCTTTAGCTATCCCAGCAGCACCTCCTGCTAGGGTACCAGTCGCACTTAGTCTTGCGAACAATGGGATAGGGAAAGGAAGAACTCCACTAGTTTTTGATGAAAGCAGTAGAACACGTGAAATATGTGACATGAATATCGCGCCACAAGGAAAAGCGGTAGACCACGGATCCCGACGCGACTCGCTGACACCGAGGTTGAAGCCGCATAAGCAATTTACGATACTTAACGGGAAAACGTTCTTTACTTTTTGTTGAGTACGAGCGAGCACGTCGCTACGCACTATTGCCGAGCAGACGACGCCCTTAGCAGAGCACACACGAGTGCGAGCGAGAAGATCATCGACGCTGTGCGCTAGAGAGGGAGCGCCGCACCGCCGCACGAGTACAAGCGAGAAGATCATCGGCTCCGTGGGCTAGAGAGAGCGCATCATCCTACTGCACAATTGCGAGCGAGAGGAGTAGCGACGCCGCGCGCCAGAATGGGATCGCCGCAGCACCAGGCAGGAAAGAGAGATAGATACATCCGCCGCGCGAGCCTGGCTCAGCCGTGAGCGCAAGCGAGAGAGAGGCGCCGCCAGGGAGAGAAAGGCTCGCTTCGTATTACGTGCAACCTTATGTACGCGCGTGAGATCTGTAGCCGGATTCCTGCCACGTGGGCGCAAGAAGAGGGGGCAACACGTTGGCGAGTACCAATGATCGTCCAGGAGGGCGGAAATGGAGCTTATGGGCTTAGTTAAGCTTATGGCTAAGTTAATTTTCAGCAAGTGAATTCGAGATTGTGTTTTGTTGCAGTGGTATGCGTAAATAGTGAGTGGCACTTGTTACGTATGCTCGTTGTGAATCGCGGATCGGTGAAATTCATAAAAGGATAGTTTTTCTAGAATCGTGAAAATGAAGTCGAATTTTCGTGAGTTTTCGGTGTCAGTGAGATCGCGTCGGCTATTACCTCGTGGTGATACGGAGCGTCGGCCATCTTGGCGTCGGTTTGCGATTTCGTGCGTGCGAGTGCTTGCGTTGAGCACATTTATTTGAGTTGTTGTAGATTTAAGTTAAGTAAAATTGTGTGTGATTAATTCTCTTGAACGTAGTAGAATTTAACGTCACGCTGGTAGTTGCGAGATATAATGCAGCATACTCGAGGTATGAGACGAGAAAATTTATGTTAAATGCTCGTTCGTGATTTAACGCGATTTCTCTTTTTTCCACGAACATTAAATTGTCTTAGAATATTTTTCTTAGAAATTCGACCGAATTAAGTTGCCTTTTTTCGTAATTGTGTTATTCATCGCCGAGAAAGTTCTAAAAAGAAAATCTGTGCTAGTCGATCATCGAGAAAGAGCGCACTCCGTCGTCCAAATTTATAGTAGCGCGGTTTTAGCAATCTGTTTGCGATTGTGAATTCTTATCCGAAATCTTAAGCGTCTAGTGACCGAATCGAAAATCAGTCGTGAATGTATATTTATTTCAAAGTGCTTCGACGCACGAGTTCAAGCGAATTGAACATAACTAGTCAAGGTGGCATTTAGGTAGATAAACATCATAAAATTTCCAGGCTAATTCATCGAAATATTTTTTTTTTAGTTGCATTAGATTAGGATAGCTAGATTTAAGTAAATAAGTTAGTCTTGTCCGAATATCTTAAATTAAAGATCTGTGAGTACATTTATCTATTGCATGAGACCTAAAGCCTACTCAATTCCTTATCAAAACACACACGAACGTAATTGCTAAAGTAATACGGCCAATCACGAATTCCGAGTGATTGAATTTAGCGGATTTTCCTCTGAGATCACACGCCTTAATTCACCTGGCGCCCAGGTAAATTAAGTTATTGATGACCAATACCGGTGAATGTTAGGAGTACATGTGTACAGAATAATTCAGATCGAGTTATTCCCTCACTTTGGGTTGGCCATGTTACAAATGATAACTATTTTCTTTCCACCTACACTTTTAACAACTTGACGTGCACCCTTCAAGCCCAATTGAATAACCTTGCGAAAATATTTACTTGCTGTCATTGATTTTTTAGCCGCACTAACTAACTTATAAAATTTAATTCCGATTCCAGTTTTTCCTTTTAATTTCATAGTATTGCTAACAGCAAAAGCAAAAGCTTTTTTAGCAAGATTAGCATCCTTGGCTCTGTCAGGTTGCATAGCTTCCTCAGCAAGCTTCTTGTCAGCAGCTTTAGTAAGTATCAATTTCTCAAAAATGTCTTGGATCCGATTGAAGGAGTTATATTTTTAGTTTAGTGAGCATGAATCTGTAGTATCTCCAGATAAAGTCCTGCCAAATTCAATTATAATTTTTGATGATGTGGCATGTGAGGAGCAGGATAACGTCAGAGCATTCTTCTATATGGGGAGACATAAAAGTGTAGATAGTTTCTATCTATGTCAATCTTATGCTTTGTAACATGTTGAAATTCCAACATGTGACAAGACGTTCGGGAGAAGTCAGGGCAGAGTGTCCCAAAGTCGAATGAATGTGTCTGAACGTATGTGGTTGATAGCATCTGTTTATTTTGAGCCATACGATGCCGGAGTAGGAGAGTTGTTCGGGAAAGGACGAAAGCACAACTGCCGTCGCCAGCTTCCGCAGAGGTTAAGGAGGGGCGAGAGAGCACGACGGACCAGGTTGGCGCGACAACAGAGAGGCCAACGACTCGACAGAGCGCTCAAGAAACGGCACGCGCATCATAAGGCGTCGCGCGCACCTGGCGAAGCCCTGGTTGAGTCTGTCAACGCTAGAGTCCGAAGCATCTAGATAGGCGTTGCAGCATTCCGCAGAGTGTCGGGAACACAAACTGCTATGTATCGCGCTCGAAATTCAACAATTGTACACTCGAGTCAAGGGCCCTGACATCGGTGACATTTCGTTGTTTCAGGTTCCTTAATTCGGAGCTGCTAAACTTCTAATGATCTGCGAGAGTATGGCTGCCTGTTGTAAGGAACGCGAGAGTTTGAATTTCCCGGGCATCGGCTATAACAGCTTAAGAGTGTAACCGCGCAGCGCATGCGCTGCCACACCGCGAACGAGAACGGCGCGCAGGAGCCTTTAAGCAGCAAGCGAAAGCGAGACAGAAGTCCCGTGCGGCGAGAGCCAATAGGCGAGAGCGTGCGCCGGCGGCGCAGGAGAAGCGGCGGGAGGGAACCCGAACGGACGCAAGATCAGTGGCTCTTCTAGAAGACCTTCTAGCTGTGCTTTCCTCGTGCTGACCTTTTTCTCGGAGTCATCGTGGGATTGCTTGAGGTCAGTGGATCAGTCCAGGCCTTTTCTCGCGGGCTCGCGGCTCCACGTTTCAGGTTCTCTATACGCGATTCAATCTATCTTGTGCGAGGTTATCTCGTAGCTATCTCAGCTAGAATAAGTTGAACTTCGCGGTTGTCTTTCGGATATTTCGGGTTTATCGGTATAACGGGGTCTTCGCTGTAAGTCGTCGGACGCAAGCGAGTGCCACATTGTTCCGCGCTTGTAGTACTCGCGGGAAATTAGTTAAGCGTGAACGGAAAGTCGTCAGTAGGACAAGTGTGTTTGAGGATATCTGGTCGTGTGAGTGCGCCTGGTTGCGACCGAGCAATGAATTTCGGAATCTTTGTTCTGAATGTTGGAAGAATGGTAGATATGGATTCATTGTTATTGACAAAGATAGATCAATAAATGAGGGTAGATATAGAAAAGGATTTGACTGTTTTGCAATAAAAAAATAATAATGAGTCTCAAACTTTCAGTTCAGTTATAGACATCGCCACGTCAGACTTCAAGAAAGAGTTTTTAATAATCTCTTGAGAAATCGTCAGGCTATTAAAAATAAAACACTCTTTATTAAGACAGGAGAAAGTTGATTTTGAAAAAGTCATTAGTGATAGTCTGATACCAGTCATTACACCGCTTGAAAAACTCGTTGATTCCAAATCTGAAAGCTCGCAACCTTCTGCTCATAACATTTTAGATAAAAACATCAGTAAAAAAAATGAAAAAAGAATGAGAATCGATCAATCGAGTTTACTCAACGATCAAAATAATAATAATAATAATTCAAATTTATTCGTCTACGTTGATTATAATGATGATGGTGCTTTTTACACAATAACCAATTCTATATTTACATCTGCGAGTGGAAAAAATGAATCAGCTGAAAACTTTTTATCATTGCCAGATAAAAGCCGCAACATAATTGATAATATATACGGAGTGCGGAAAGTTAATAGAATCTATATGATTTGTGATTCAGAAATTGAGTTTGACAATAAACATGTCAGAGTCAGAAATAAAAGTAATCCTAAAACGAGTGGACTGATGGAATTGCTATTTAAGAAGTATCCAGATGATCTTCTGAGCTCATCAGATCGTAAAAATTATCGCAAGATCATAGAAGCAACAAATGCTAATGGGAAAAAACAGCAAAAATAAATCCATACGAAGTTCGAGGAGTAAGAAATATAAGAATATCTTAGCACTAATGTTCTGCAGTACTTCACGTAAAAAGAACAACAACAGCGTAGGAGGACTCATATACCTCAATATTAAATAGCTAAGATACATTCTTCCATTGATCTCGTCTACTGGAATATATATTGAAGTGTAACTTTCTTCTTTGCATCAGTACTACCATAAGTCTCGATGTGTTGCGACGCTGTGCCTCCCAACACAGGTGCACAACACCTAGCGCCTCGCATGCACTAGGATTTTTCTATAACCGTAGGATTTGGCGCGATGGCCACGTTTGGGATAACGCTAGGAAGAGGGAAGAATATTCACTCACAATATGTAAAGTTTATTGCACTCTGTCCAATAAATTGTATACATTGTGTTTAACGTATTTTAATTGTGTTACAACGTGGTAGCTGTAGTGCCTCCCGCGCACAATGTAGCCACGCAGGGCTTACGCTCGCACGCACTGACACACATGATACATGATCCGCGCTCGCGCAGCAGGTAGAAGGCCTCAGGCCCAGGTCCAGTCCGCTGGCTCTCTCTCTCTCCCTCTCTCTCTCTCTCTCTCTCTCTCTCTCTCTCTCTCTCTCTCTCTCTCTCTCTCTCTCTCTCTCTCTTACTTGCTCGTACGCACAGCCGTATGCTTCCGCACAGCGTACGCGCTCACTCTAGTGTGCACGCACCACACTCGTGAGGCTTCACTAGGCGACCGTTGGTGCTTCCAGAGACGCCTCTCAGGCTCTTTCTGAACCTGCAAACAGCTAGCTGCTTCGGCTTTCTTACGCCGAGGTTGCTGACTGCTCTGGTCCTCTCGATGATGGTGACAGACTGGATAGCTTCCTTCCTCGGTGGATCGTCGTTTGTCGAGATGGCAGCTGGCTCGTCCAGGCGTTGGCACTTTCTAGTACCAACGCGCTGCACCTGCAATACACGAAAAAATCTCTTGCACACTCGGGAGACTCTCGCAATTTTCCTCTAATCGTCGACCTGGGGTTGACAAGCAAAGGAGAACACGCTAACTCTTTTGAACGTCGACCTGCTCTGTTGATAGCCGGGAGAAAACTGGCGGATTTTACACTCGTTCTTGCGCTCACTCTCTCCTCGAGCTCGGTGGGCCCGCGCTTTTTGTTGGCGTCTGCTTTGCTTACAGTCCGCGCGGATAACAAGCCACACATCGGCGCCCGATGATTGGCTTGCGACATGCGGAGAACCAATCAGCGCGCGTGCCGATGAGGCTCGCTCGCGCGCCAACGTTGACGGTTAGCTAGCCTGTTCCTCGAACTAGACGACAGGCCGGCGCCGACAACAACAAGCCTCCTTGCTTGTTTTTTTCCGCGTACTTAGGGCTTTGTCGCATCGATCGAGATTCCTCGTATCGACGCAGTGTTTGGAAGAAAACTTGAGAGCTCGCAGGTGAGTCGCTGTACTCCAGGCTATGGTTTTAATTTTACACCAGACGAAGATTTTGATTTACAAAATAAGCGCCTTTACAACCCAGGAGAGCCCAATCATCTTGCGTGCAAACGATGCAATCACCTTGCATGCACTGAAATTTATCTCACAAACTGAAATAAATTATATAGCTGCTAAACTTGCTTGGAGTAAGTGAAGTTATAGAAGAATATAAGCAGCAAGTTAAAAAACATCAATTGGAAGTGACTGCAAAATTAAGATATCTTTATAGTACAAATCTACGCAATTACTTTGGTGTTGATTATATCATTAAAGAAGTGAATAACAATTAAAAGTTTGCATAGACGAATTTCCAGGTGGATTTTCATTTTCTTTAAATAAAGATGGAATGTCACAGAGTGTCTGAAGAGTTGTACAAGCCAGCACGTCTGCGATACAAGAGAAGAAAATATGAAATACGTGGAATAGACGAGACTTGACAAGCTGATCTTGTAGAAATGTTACCTTTCTCCGACGAGAACAAAGGTTTTCATTACTTACTCACTGTCATAGATATATTTTCAAAGGATGCATGCGCCTTCCCAGTCAAGTCAAAGCGTGGTAATGATGTTACTGCAGCTGTGAAATCGATACTGAAAGAAGGACAAGTGCCGAAGAATCTATAAACTGACAGAAAAAGAATTTTACAATTCAAATTTTCAAAAAACTTATGAAAAGGAGTAAGGTAAACCTATACTCTTTACATAGTAATCTTCATGCAAGTATATACGAACGATTCAATAGAACGTTAAAAAATGCAATATGGTTAGGATTCAGTAAGCAAGGAAGCTATAAATGGTTGGATATTCTACCTATATTGCTCAAAGAATACGATTCGAGAAAACATCAGACGACAGGAATTGAGCGTAAAAATGTTACGCAGGCAAATGAGAAAGAGGTGAAGAGACGTTTTCCAAATGAAAAGTTATCACCAAAAAGACCATTGGTTGCTTCATCCCCCACTCAGTTTCTCCTTTTTTTTGTCCTACAGCTTCGCCATAATTTGCATTGTACTTCCTCTCCTACACCAGCACCCCCTCGTCCGCATCCCTTCCCTGTTGCAATGCAGCTTGCGCCATCTGTTCTTCCATAATTTTGTAATGTCCCCAGGGTAAGGTATCTGTACTATGAGGCAATAAGAATCTTTTATCATCGTGTGGATTTAGAGCAATTTTTTCCTGTTTTTTAGAATGGACAATGTGTAATTTTGAATGAATATTGCACTGCTCGCATTTTGTAATAACAAAATCCTGAAGACATCTACGATAATCTTCGAAGGTGATTGTTATCTTTACTACACTGGATTTCATACCATTGGCTTTTTTCACTGTCTTTGCTCCATTAATCAAAATACTGTACATTTTGCATCTTAAACCAATGAGTTCTGTCATAATCTTGCCACAGCATTCGTCTTCCATTATTCCAGGCACTTTTTTATTGACACGTGGAATTCCAAACTGATTATTTTCGTTATAATCAAAAGTATCAAATTTATGTACATCTTTTTTCATTACTTGATACATACCTACATCTTCAACTTTCGTTTATCATATTAAAGGGCTTAATGTACCCGTGTGCCGTAAAGCTTCTCCTATATTTTTCCAATTTCTTAATATCCTCTGTTATATTAAACGACTTAAAGTCCCATGAGCCGTGAAGCTTCTCATATGTTTTTCAATTACTTGATATCATCTATTATATTAATCCTCTATTATATTAAAGGGCTTAAAGTACCTGTGGGCCATAAAGCCTCTTATATGTTTTTTGAATTACTTGACATCCTTTATTATATTAAAGGGCTTAACGTACCCGTGGGCTGTGAAGCCTCTCCCATATTTTTCCAATTACTTAACATCCTTTATTACATTAAAGGGCTTAACATACCCGTGTTCCATAAAGCTTGTCGTATCTATTTTTAATTACTTGACATTCTCTATTATATTAAAGGCTTTTATATTAAATTCTCTGATATATTAAAGGGCTTGAGGTACCCGTGTGCCGTAAAGCTTCTTGTATCTGTTTCCAATTATTAATTATCCTTTATTATATTAAAGGGCTTAACGTACCCGTGTGCCATAAAGCTTCTCGTATCTTTTTTTAATTACTTCATATTCTGTATTGTATTAATCCTCTATTATATTAAAGGGCTTATCATACCCGCGTGCCGTAATGCCTCTCGTTTTTTTTTTCTATGTACATAACATTCTCTATCTTCTATTATATTAAAGGGCTTAACGTACCACGTGCCTTCTATATCTTTTCAGTGCAAGGTTTCAAACAATGATTGAGAATCGCCGCTCAAAATTGGCAATTTATCAGTCCATTAACTATGTTTTGTTTCTAATAAAACTGTTTATAAAACATCCATTTCATTTTTAGACCATATTTTGAATACTTCTAATAAGTTTGATTAAAAAGAAATGTAATGTCTAAAATGAATTTAAAGTAAAAGGTTAGACGAGTTTGATTTATTCTGCATTACAAGTGCATGTCAATAATATTACGTAACATAATAGTTTCGATTGCAACAAAATTACAGATCTAAAAAGAACTAAATCAATCAAATAAAGTAAATTATAGTATATTAAATAATATAAGTTATACAATATTATAATAATATTACAATATTATTTAATTTATAATATAACAAACTGAAAATGGTTGAGATCAATTAAGTGTTGAATGAAATGTTTGCTAACTAAAAACGTAATAATATATTGATCAGTTACAAACAACTCATCTGTAGTTACTATGTAACTAACCATGTCCATTTCATAAATATCAATAAAGTGAAAAGTTAAAAAAATAAGAACATTAATATCGCATTCTAACATGAAAAAAAATTTTAATTTATAAATTTTTCTTGGAGGTATAAATATTTATATCTAACATCGGTTGATGTTAGATATAAATATTTATACCTCCAAGATCAAAGATCTGAATATTCTCCCAAAGTACTAATATTGAACTTATCCCAAACTTGGACAGCATTCTTCAGCAATATGAGAATCAGTTAGCTTATTATAAAAACATTCTTTTCTGGTAATTTTGTAGTCGTCATTTTATCTAATCCGTTCACAAAATCATATGGAAAAAGTCAAAAAAGATCTATTTTTTCATCTGTAAATCCATCTGATCAAAATTCATTTACTGCTATCGGCACATTTTCTAGGTATGATACAAGCTTCTCTAATGATGAAGGTATAAAACGCCAAGAATCTATGAATCTAAAAGGACCCCGCACCAACCTGATGGATATTGGTTCCCGGTCAATTACACTGAAACTTCAGTATGTTGTTCTTCTTGATGTTCTGATCAAATGCTCCAATGGGCACGAGGTCAGAAAGTCGCTAGTTTTCGAGATACAGACCATCGAACTTCCGATACATGGCTATCTCCTGTTTAGCTAGGCCAGGGTGTCGGGAAACAAAATAATACTTATAAACATAAGTGATATATGTACACCGATGGTCAAAGAACATCCCCTGCTCTCACATTTATTAGAAAATACCAACTACCCTAATACAGAATTTGGGGGGAAGCCACCCCATCGAATGGTGAGGTTCGTTCACCCAATGAGGTTAACTGGTTATGTGGGGTACTTGACTCAATTGGATTGAGGTGGTCGCAGAGTGTGAAGCGCTTTATTCCCTTAATCCAAATAAGTCAACTAGTTGTGTAAACATACTAGTGTCCACATAGCTACCAATGCACGTATGGTCGTATGGGATGGAGTTATGAGAACGTCTGCATATTTCTACAATTATATGCATAAGTCCTGTTTTCTGAATATATATTACAAGGTGGATATAAATCGGCGATCAAGACCTTGATCCGTATTTACAAGCTCTACACACTAGTAATCGATAAAGATCAATGTTAACTAGTACTGACTACTAATAACCGATAATGACCGATGTTAACCGCTATAGATCACCACCAACCAATAATGTCAAATATTGACCAGATATAATAACTAATAACCAATAATTATTAAGTATTAACTAGTACTCACTAGTAGTAACGTATAACAAGCATTTTTAACCCAGCATTGACGCTATTATAATATAACTAGTGTTAACCACTGTCAACCACTGATAGCCAATAATTACGAGTTTGAACACTTATAACCAATGATTACCAGTATTGACCACTAATAACCGATAATTATCACCATTAATACAAAAGCGTATCTGTCTAGCGATTGCTTCTTCGACAGTCCTCTTTGGGATAGTTGAAGAATATTCAAGTAGCAACTATTTTAATAATAGTCCATATCAGAATAGTTATCTGCATATTTTGCCAGCATATGAAGCGATCTTTTCTTTGACACTCCATTTAGTATAGTTGAAGAGCATTCATATTTGGTGGGTGGCTGCTTCTCCAGAAGTCCTTCTCAGGATAGTTGGTGATCATTCACATTTGGCGGGTGGTTCTCCAACAGTCCTTTTCAGGATAGTTTGTGATCTTTCACATCAGGTGCAGTGATTGTTTCTTTGACAGTCATTTGCAGGATAGTTAAAGAACACTACCGTTTATTGGATGGTTGCTTTTCCAACAGTCCTTCTCAGGATAGTTGGTAATTTTTCAGGTCGGGTGTACTGATTGTTTTTTCGACAGTCCTTTTTAGGGTAGTTGAAGAGCATTCACATTTGGTAGGTAGTTGTTTCTCCAACAGCCTCTCTCAGGTTAGTTGACGATTTTTCACGTCAGCTGCAGTGATTATTTCTACAAAGTCCTTTTTAAAATAGTTGAGAGATTTTCTGGTAGGTAGCTTCTAGTCCAACAGTGGTTTGTAGGATAGTAAGCGGTTACATCATCACTCATTAGAAATTAGAGCTATTACTTCAGCATTTATAATTTCAGTCTACTGTGACACTAATAAGCCTATCTCAAACCAGCGAAGTTCAGTTGTTAAATTCCATCTTAATCTAGTTTATCTATTCTACAATCTGTAATAGAAAATGGACAATAGGTTGCACTGTTATATTTGTGATGGACGATTTCCTGCTAGAACAATGTCTCGCATTGATGGAGAGGAAAATGCTGCCAAACTAAGTATAGCTGTCCAGAGACGTGACGCCTTTAATAGACCTCCCCTGGAAGTAACAAATCTGACACGCTTATGTATAAATTGTAACCAGTCGGTTCGTGAAGAAATACAAGCGATTGAAGAAGATCCAAGTCGTTTACGATTAAATGTTCTAACACAAAATAGGAACAGTACGTGCCTTATATGTAATGCCGAGTTCGACTTACATCGATTGTCAAATGAGTGTAAAGCTAATGTCTTTATCTCCAGAAACATATACATTCCTCAGAATGTTAAATCATGTGAACATCATTTGGATGATCGAGGTTACTACCACCACTTTTACTTGGTTTGAGGTTTATTAACAGACCGTATGTGATCAGAGGACTAGAACTCCAAATATTTTTGCAAGCCCTGAGCGATGTAGCAAGAAGTATGACGCGAATTGATGATGAAAACAGCTTAACAGATGAGGAATTCGAATGTTTCTGTCCCATATCAAAAGATCAATTCACAGAATTATTTACTTACTGCGACCGAATTCCTCGTGAAGGTGGTTATAGATATGTTGGTAAAAAAGAACTTCTAATGTTTTTGTGTAAAATGCGACAAGGGCTTTCAGATGAATTTCTGTGCGCTATGTTCCAATATCCAAGCATACAAGCAACAAGTTTGGCTATTGCTACTGTAAGACAATCTCTGATGCAGCGTTTTGTGCCTGCCAATATTGGATTTGACGCAATTACACGGGAAAATTATATTGCCAGACATGTAAATGAATTTGCCAATGAATTGTACAACCCGGAACCCCGGACTCCTAGAGTCATTGCAATTATAGATGCCACTTACACCTACATGCCGAAAAGTACAAACTTCAGAGCACTTCGGCAGTCATATTCGGTTCACAAAGGACGTTACTTGGGCAAGCCGGTATTGATAGTTGCACCCAATGGCTGGATTCTTAACATTCAAGGCCCATACTTTTCTGATCATCCGAACAATGATGCTGCTATTTTGCAAAATGAATTTCATCGCGATGCGGATAGAATGAGAAGATGGTTTCAGGATGATGATATTATTATTGTTGACAGAGGTTATCGAGATGCCATTCCACTGTTTGAACAATTGGGCATTACTTGGAAAATGCCAGTGCTTCTGAATCAGAACGAACGTCAGCACAGCACTGAAGATGCAAACGAGTCGCGGCTTGTTACAAAATCAAGATGGGTAGTAGAAGCAAGAAACGGACACCTTAGATCAATATTTAAAATCTTCCAGCAGACTGTACAAATTCAGCATATTCCATATATTGGAGACTTGTATCGAATAGCCGGTGCAATTATAAATAGATTTCATCCTCTTATTTTCATGGAAGGAGGCAATGCTGAAATGGCTCAGTGACTACTTGAACGATCCAGAGAACCGAATGTTGTTCAGGCACTTGTAGAAGTTGAGAATCTTCATACAAGAAATGCACAAAGATGGGTACGTCTGAATGTTGGACAAATACAGGACTTCCCAATTTTAACAATTCAAGATTTAAAAGAACTCACATTTGGTATATATCAAGTAAAGTTGGCCCCTTCGTATGTGCAAGATAAATTACAGCGAGAAGATGAAGAAGAGTTCCAGCTGGAAATGTTAAGAGATCAACATAGATTACCTCAACCAGGTTTCGTGAGAGTTCGAGTCTTCTCTCTATTTCGCAACGCTACTAAACATCAGCTTTGGATATCATATATACCAACTGTTGTGGACATTGAACAATTGGAGGATGAAGAAGAAGAAGAGAATGAGAATCATATACAGGGTTATTATTGTACCTGTAAGTCTGGTGCTCGGACTGTTGGAACATGTGCACATATTGCAAGCGTTATATGGTTCTTAGCATATGCACAACATCAAGAAAATGTCCATTATCCATCCCAAAGACTAATCGAGTCCGTACAAGATGCAGGAAATAGACTGCGCTAGTATACAATAAATAATAAACCGATACTCAATTGATACTCAATTGTGAGTTAGAATGCCTATGAAAATGTTATAAAAATCAGCCCTTTTAAGGGCTATATGATGTATAAAATCCGATCGCGCAACCTCCACGTGGTATACATCGGGTAACGCTGATGCCGACGGTTCGTGGATAACATTTAATAGTAAATATCTAAAATCCCTTTAACAAAACGTTATTGTTGTATTTAAACAGTAGTTAGAACGGTAAAATTTCCTATTAGCATATGTTTCAACCTCGAACACTTGTTCATACCGAGCAGTACGGGATTGAATCTCAACCGAACTGTATATATATGCAATATAAATCTCCTAAGCCCATAGGAGTAGACCAGGAACAGGTTATTTTAAAGCCAACTTAAATGATTAGAATTTATTTTGCACAAGTCAAAAAATACATAAAAATCACATAGGATGTCATTACGTTTGTCATATTCCAGGATTTCCAATCAATTATGTATAGTTTATATTTTGTTCACTGCTCTATCGCGTTACATAGAAGAATACTCTAGTCATTACAAACAAGAAATTGTACGGTACAATAGTACGTTATTTATCACGAAGATATCACATTTTGATTGTCGCCACATTAATCCTCACGCTGATGAATAGGCCGACGTACTGACGCCTTAAAACTGCTAAGCGCCGGAAGACCACTCAAGTCGCGTGGAAGAGAATTCCAGAGGTGCGCACCCTGGGCGCTAAATGAATTTAACTCAGCATCAGTACACAAGGCAAGAACTACGAGTTTCTTTGGATCCCTACATGAGGTTCTTAGACTGCTTCTTCTCGAAAAGGAAAGTAAGGTACAGCCGCTGTCTCATTACAACTGCTTTGTAAAGCAGTACTTTGTAACAGTACAAAATACTCCCTTCTTGCCCGCACCGAAATCGAACCTATTTTCCTTCTGTAGGGGGAGATGTGCTTGTCCCTTCTGACTCCACAGACGTACCTCACGCATGAACTATAAAATCGCTAGAGTCGAGTGTTCTATTGACCTGATACATGAAGATAGATAAGATAGCAGTCCATGTGCGAGATGACGAGAGCGCCAGCCAACCGCTTACGCAGTGCCTTGGTGGTGCAGAATCAAAAGGATCAGAGTTTATAAGAACTCTGTTAACCTTTCAGCTTATCACATTCACCTCAATCCATCCAATGAAAAACTAAATAATGAAACGGTCTTAAGACACCCTGCCTAGTTAAACAAGAAATAGTCATATGGCGAATCTTTGATGCTCTGTATCTCGAAAACTAGCAATTTTCGAACTTTGTGCCCATTGAAGTTTTTCATCATCGTGGATTCGTACTTATATTGACACTAAGAAGTTTACATAACCAGTTGACTTACTTGGACTAAGAAAATAACGCGCTTCACGTTCTTCAGCCCTCTCGATCCAATTGAGTCAAGTACCCCACATAACCAGTTAACCTCATTGGGTGAACTAACTTGGCCAACCAATGGGCTAGGTAGCTACCTCCCAATTCGGTATTAGTGTACTTGGTTTTCTGATAAATGTGAGTGCAGGGGATGTTCCTTGCTACTGGTGACAATATCTCACTTATCTTTATACGTATTATGTTGTTTCCCGACACACTGTCTAGCTAAACAGGAGATAGCCATGTATCGGAAATTCGATGGTCTGTATTTCGAAAACTAGCGACTTTCTGACCTCGAGCCCATTGGAGCATTTGATCAGAACATCAAGAAGAACAACATACTGAAGTTTCAGTATAATTGACCGGGAACCAATATCCATCAGGTTGGTGCGGGGTCCTTTATGTTGCAGTCATCCATGTATTTTGTAAAAAAAATATATTTCTCCTTATTCTAAGGTATTAAATTTACTCGTCCTTTTATCAACGTAGAAGTAGTGATCTCTTTTAAAATAAAGTGAGTATCGTAATTGAGGTTATGAAAAACCACAGAAATGAATATTAAATCCTTATAATTCAAGTTACATAAATTGTGAGCTGCACCTCTGAAACTAAAGAAGAAAATCTATCTTAGAATTACAAAATTCATTTACTTTATTTCGAATATAATCGATAAGGCAACTTACCGCCCTGTGAGATGACAAAGGTCTCCTACAGCAAGTTCTTCACTAGTGATTGGTTTTCGACATATATGACGATTTTTGTTCTCCGAAAATATATTTCCTATAAATTTGTGAGTCTCATTGGTTTTGTATTCTTGTAGAGTACGTCAATTTTCTCACCAATTGATTTGAATTCTCGAACAAACCATGCTGCAGCTGTCTCTTCTTCTGAATTTTTTCTTCTGTATGATCTATAGCCAGATAAGCTATCATCAAAGCTGCATTTTATAAAGTATCCTATGCTGTATGCTTCATACAGTTGGAAAGCATTCTCATTCTCAGTAAGCTTCAATAAACATTCAAAATCTGCATAAATAACAAATGAAACCTTTTCACTCTTACTGTAATCTTGGAATATGAGAATATTATTCTTACAATCAGGCAAATTTATTTGACAATCATTTAAATTTTTACAATCACTTCCATGAATTTTCAATCTTTCCTCAGTATAAAATATTTGTATACACCTTTCACAATGGTAAGATTTTAAATGAGTTTAGACACTTGAAAACTTAAAAGTTAAGATATACTTAAGATATACTTTTTATCCAAACATAATAATACGATTATTTTCTTCGTGCTTATCTATATAAAAATCTTGAATGATAAAATCTCTGTCGTGATATGACAAGGTGTACTTCGAATTTTCGGCCATACTTTCTGAGTATGTATATATTTACTGAAATATTATTCAGTTTTTTAAATTTCAGAACACTTTTAAGTTTTAATGGGAATTCTATATCAGCAAAATTTAATTCATTTTCATGCAATCGATACTGATTAACTCTACTAGCATTTTTACTTGGATATAATAATGAAAGAATAGCATACTTAAAACACTGGTCGTCGTTATTATGAACGTCAACATACGCTTTTTTATTTTCAATAAACTTTGGGAAAGGAATGTAAGAACTTCCCGTAATTGGAGAATATTTTTTCATATTCATACATAAACTTATAATACTCTTCGATGTCCAGCCTGAATCCTTTTCCTAAAATTCTTCTAATTGCGAAAGAATAGGCTGTTTAATATCATCTGTAAACCATTTCTCTAAATCTGTTGACATGTATACTGTAGCACTCTCACTCGTAAAATATTTAATATCTGTCATTTCTTCACCAAATAAAGACCGAATTGATTTTTACCGTATTATATTTTTCTAAACATGCTTGTTTCTTAACTTTGAAAAGCTTTAGTGCATCATTAAAAAAACTCAATATGTCCACATGCTTTATGTTCACAACTGCACCTGTCCTGATTCGATTTTGAAAGGTTGATTGCACATCACGCTACTCAACTCTAGCTTCTGCTTTTTCAGCGTGCAGAGTACCTCCTCGATCAAGATGAAGTCATTATTCATAAAAAATTTGCTTATAATGAACTATACATCTAATTTTTATACAAATATTTTACATATTGTGTAGAAACGTGCTACTATGACAATTTTTACTCAACTGCTTTGGTTCACACTTTCGCAGTGGTCTCTATGGCTGTGGCGGCTTAAAAAATCACATGAGTACTAATATGAAAACCATAAATCTATTAGTTAAGATGAAAACCACTTGATTTATTATTTGATCAAGTTGAAACAAACCTACATGAAAAATTTCAGTCCTCCAACTGTGATAGGTTTCGAGTAACTTCAAAAACAATATTCGTGATTAACTTCGTGTACTTGTTTTAGAATTTGTTTTTTGTGTTTCTCGAAAACTATCACAGCTACAGAGATGAATATTTATATATAAGGTTGTTCCAAAATAAAACAATAATTCAAGTGGTTGTTATTTTAACAAATAGATTTATCTTTCACATAGATGTATCTTAGTACGCATATGATTTTATAAGCCGCCACAGCCATAGGGTCCACTGCGATAGTGCGAACCAAAGCAGTTGAGTAAAAACTGTTGTGGTCATATGTTTCTACACAATTTGTAAAACATATGTGTAAAAATTAGATGCATAATGTACTATAGTGCATATTAAACCATAATATCAAATATTCAGTATATTACCTCTGAACAGATCTTACACTGACATGTAAATATTTTTATAGAACCACGTCACTGGTTATAAATGACATTTAGAGATCGACTGTTTTTTGTAATAGAAGATAAGTATAATTTATTTTGTGCTTAGCATACATTTTTAACGTCAATCCCCAATTAAAGCTTTATTGAATTTAAAATATTTCTGATTTTCAAAATAAATTTATAGAGTAACGGACGTGGTGCACTAAGTAATCAAAGTAAAATTAAAGAAATTATTGTACTAATATCACATAAGAATCAACGCAACATTATTCACTAATCTTAACGTGTAATGAAACAATATACAAATTTTTTCCTACGGATTTTTGCCAATCCTTACAAAAAAAAAAAATTTTAAATGCTCTTTTTGAGAAATATCTAGAACGATCAAAAATCGTCTGAAACGCATAAAAAACACGGTTCTATAAGTAGATTTTTTCCCACGGAATTTTTTCAGATGTGGGACTTAGTTAATTTACGCACTTGGCTAGAGGAGCTTTTGTCATGAGATCTCAGGTGACATCTCACCTGAGACTCTGAGATGTCACCTGAGATTTATCAATAGGGAAGAGAATCCTACCGTTAAACATACTACGGCTATTATAAGTATTTGTATTTTCATGAAAGTTCTTCGAAATATGTACATCTTGCCATTACCAAATATGTTACATTACTAATATCAAAAGAGCATTGTATATAGATAAAATATATTTTGTAATAAAAAAACACAATTTTACCAAATCCTTATTTAGTACACCTAACCATAAATAAACTTCCTGATACTGATTTTCTCTCTCTCTCTCTCTCTCTCTCTATCAATTAAAATTTTTATTATTATTGTACACTTATTGAAGTTATTAAAAATAGCAATTTACAATTTTAAAAATATATAAATAATACTATAAATAATATTCAAAAAGATTCTATTAATCTTTGCCAAGGATAAAATTTATCACTAAATATCAACAGTATTTTTGAATAATTATTTCGAAATAGCAAACGGGAGCAATCTAGCATTATAACCATTATAATAAAAATAATAATAATAATAATAATGTTTAAAAAGTTAATTAAACTATAGCAAATATAAATCCAAAACATAATATTAAAGTAATAAAAGGTGACATACTTTTCATCTGAAAATCATCTGCTAATCAAATACGAAATTGACACGTTTTTCCCTTGAAAATCACCTGGAAATCATCTGATTTTCACTGAAGCTTTTTCAGTAGAGATGAAGGATATATAGATGGTAAAATAACAGTTTTTTCGACTTTCCCATTAATGTCGTTAGCTGAATTTTGTAAGTAATCATGTAATCCTTGGTATGCATCTGCCTTTATTTCTTTTTGGTGATCTTTGCAAAATTGAATTCTGTCTTTCTTAATTTTCACGTAGGAATCAACAACCCATTGCTGTAATAAACTGCGACCCAACAGTAGAGGTTTAAATTCAGATTACCTTCTAGCGATCTTATATTTAGTATAACCCATTTTATCTATGCAAGGTTCTTGATTCATTCTGAAATCAATGGCTTCATCTTGATCGATAAAAAGTAATCGTCCGAATGCAAGATTTTCATTTTGATTTGGATATAAAGCTGTATATTTATATAGTATATTTGATATTATGATAGTATATATAGTCATGGATTTTGAAGCCGTATGGTCCTGGACGACGCGATTGAAAGTGAACTAAATTAGTATCAAATGAAGCTAATAATAAAGAGTTATTATAATAACCGATATTTTCAAAAAAGTTGTTTGATTTTTCATCAGTCCCATCAAGTAATTGAGAAAGCTCTTGTGAAACTGCAGGTATAGGCTCTAAAGTCACTGTTTTATGACTGCAACAATCGTTAAATGATAATCCTTAATGAGCAACTTTTTTTAAAAGAAAATGTTTTGCTTTGCAATGAGTAATAAAATAACCATGGATCCTGAATAATTTTATTGATTTCTAGCATTTCTAAGTTCATCGTTAATCAAATCACGCGCAGCTTGTCGGCGAAGCCGTTGATTTTCAGCATTTCTCTGTCGTCTTTGATTCGGATAAATTTCTTCTTTTTCTTCAGAGCGCTATTCGTATCGGTAGACATAATATGTACTAGGTTATGAGTGTTAAATTTGCATGTAAAACCACTTATTAGCCATTATATTATGTTTGTTTTGTACATAACTTCTAGTAGAAGGTCAGACCCATTCTGAAACTTTACAGCTACTTTTTTACTATAAAAAGGTATCTTTTTACTGTATTGTGGTTGTCGGAGTCCGTATCAAACATTCAGATTTTTATATTTTAAGGCTTAAAATGCAAGTAAGGTAGCCTTAACATATATTATATATATATATATATATATATATATATATATATATATATATGGGTCATTCTTTTTGAAACCGACCAGCCCCCTCTGTCCAAAAATCAGAGGCTCAAAATGATTCCTGCCCGAGCTTAAAATTTAGCTTATTGTACCTAGTGTCCATAACCTCAAAAAAGAGTCCAAAAATGCATTATTATGTGGCTGAGACCCGCAAAAGTGGTCAGAAAATTAGGGAAGAAGCTTAGTCGCGTGTATTTTTTCCCGATGCGAATTGAGCCATTCCTTGATTTCTCTGTATAGCTCACAGGTAGGAATGGCGACTGCGCACCTTCTTGCTCGAATGTTGTCCGCGCCCCTACCTGCCACTAGTCTCACCATGTTGTGTTCTGCCAGTGATTCTAGCGCCTGTTTGCACCTTAGTACCTCTTTTGAGGAGATACTGATAGTATCTAGCGCCATGAGAGCTGCCCTGCTGTCCGAGCAGAAGCTTACAGTTCTTTGCTCTGTGCCTCTCTCCAACAGATTTTGGCTGCCTTCGTAACGGCCCTGATTTCCACCTGGAAAACCGTAGTATGATTGTCAAGCGAGCATACAATCTCTTGTGTGTCCCCCTTTTCCCAGGCTCCTGCTTCTACGCCATTCTCATTTTTAAAGCCGTAGGTAAACCACACTACACTGTTTTCAAGGAGTTTGTGTGATCCTGTCTTCCATTCGTCCCTTTCCGGGATCACAATCGAGAATATTTTGGACAAATGAGTTCTTTCCGCCATTCTGTCGCAAGCTCTTTCTTCCATTAGCGGCATTACTTGTTCCAGAAGTGCCGCATCCTTGAACTTTGAACTGTTCGTTGATTTTGCTATTCTGCAGAACGTCCTACACGCATTTGCCCTAATTACCTTGCCTAGTGGGGGAGTTCCAACAGTTTTTTTAAAGCGACCGGAGGTGTCGTTCACATTGAACCCGTGATTCCTCCCATAACCAAACTTTGCACTCTGTCTAGTGCCCTGATGTGAGTTTTCAACTCAGATTTGTAGCCCCATACCAGTGTCCCATGAGTGAGTCTTAATTTGATGATTGCATCATATAACCATCTCACTTTATCCGGTTCCAGACCCCGGGATTGCCAAAAGTCCTCCTGCAGGCCCAGAAAGTGCCTATTGCTTTCTCGCATTTTTCTTTGATGTGTTTCCCCCAGTTGAGTTTGGCGTCGAGCGTGACTCGCAGGTATTAAACCTCCTTTACCAATTTCAGGGGGAGACCGTGGAGTTATAGCCCTCCCATCGGTTTGGTCTTATACCTGTTCGTACACAGCATAACACTGACTTTGTTGGGGTCAACCCCCAGTTTTTCTTTATTACACCATTTTTCTACCAGGCCTATTGTAAACTGCATTAAACCTGCTAGCACTTCCTCCTCGCCGCCCCTAATCAGGATGACAATGTCGTCTGCATATGCCTGTGGGTTTATACCAGCCTTGTTTAGGATGCAGAGCAAGCTGTCTACCACCAGGCACCATATATGTTAGTGACAGTACCCCTTCTTGTGGTCATCCCTTCATCACCACTCCTTTGCAAGATTACGCTTCCCAGGCAGCCACTATCGTCCTGGTCCTCAGCATAACGCTGATCCACCTGGCGAAAGTTGCTGGTATTGCGTGCTCCTCCATGCCTGCTGAAATCGCCTCGCCGGTCGTGTAATTAAAAGCCCCCTCGATGTCTAGGAAAGCCACCAATACCAAACCCCTGCTTTTCATGCCCTTTTGAATAAATCTAACCGCGTCCACCAAGGCTGTGTCCACTGACTTTCCTGTCTGGTAGCCATGCTGCTTGTTGTGCAGCGGCGCTTCTACTAGTGATGACTCCTTGATATATCTGTCAACCAGCCTTTCCAGGGTTTTGAGTAAAAACGAGGTCATGCTGATTGGCCTGAAGTCCCTTGCGACCGCGAGATGTGTCTTACCTGATTTGGGCAGAAAAGCCACCCTCGCCTGCCCCTATTCTTCCGGCACATATCCTAGTGCCAGACAGGCTTGGTACAATTTCTCCAAGACTGGGACTAATACGTTCATGCCCTGCTGCAGCAGAGCCGAAAAAATGCCGTCCGGCTATCAGCTGAACGGCCTCTGACCTCGCCCTTTCCCCGAAGTCTGGAAAGTGGGTTCCCATCAGACCCATTAGGTCCTCCTGTCCATTCTTTGCCCAGTCCCCTGTTACTAATTTGATCGGGTCTGTCAGTTCGGGTCTTGCAGTAACGCCTCCAACCCTCCACCCCAGCTGTTTCGATCGCCTTCTTATATTCCGTTTTCTCTGCTCTATACGCTCGTTTGTCCTTGTCACTATTCGTGTGCTTGGATCGGTTGTATAGCCACCTTACTTTCTTTCTGCGTTTCTTCAGTGACTTATTCCACCAGAGAGCACCCTTTGATGGCCTCTTTAGCCTATGTTCACAATTGTTCTTGTAAGAACTCATTATTATGTCCCTTAGGATCCTACTGCACTGATCGATGCCCTCTGCCGTCCTGTATGTGACAGGGACGCAACTGATGTTAGCCTTAACTGATGTTAGTTCTTCTCTATATCCTACCCAGTATGTTTTCCTATGGTTCCTTATGAGCTGATCGAGCGTACTTTCTCCGCCAAGACTGAAAACGATGTGTTGGTTGTCCGACATGGAGACTTCTTCCGACACTTTCCAGTCCATAACCTCGGACCACACGTTCCTGGAGGCCAGGGTGATGTCTATGACTTCCTTTACGGCGTTTCGGAACGTGAGTCTGCTGCCCGTATTGAGAAAGTCCATGTTCGTTGCTGCTATGAACTCCAGTAGACTTTCTCCTCTAGAATTGCAGTATGTGCTGACCCAACATGTGTGGTGTGCGTTCGCGTCACAACCCATTATAAGCTTGGTGCCTTCGGCTTTGCATTCTCTAATTAAAATGACTATTTCCTCTGGTGGGCACGCTTTCTCATAAGGAAAGTATGCTGCCGCAATCATAATGACTTTCAGTTCACCTACGGTGCCCTTGTAGCTTACCCTAGCTGTACATAGATTCCTTGAGCAGTACTTTGTCACCGTCTCTACTTGAAGCTCCTTAATAATAAGCCACGTTCTATTCGAGACGGGACTGCAGCTGATCAATATACCTATTCCGTTTAAGCCTGCGATTTTGCCGTTGTGAATCCAAGGTTCTTGGATTAGGCAAATACCTGTACGCACCCCCGCCATATGTCTAACCAGAACGGCCGAGGCTCTCTTGCAATGGTGCAGATTGATCTGCGTGAACTCTATGGTGGTGTCCGGTACAGATATGACCCCATTCATATAGCTCACGCTTTTGCGCTGCCCCCGATCAGCCATCTTGTTTGAGAGCACCGCTACCCACATCTACCTCTGTGTTTACCTATTAACGCTGGGATCGACCTCCATGACCTCTACTTCTGTCTGTCCCGGCTCTTCCTCCGTATTTTCCTTGAACGGGGCCTCGACCTTAGGCCTTTCGAGCAAATGGCCGTCTCCTCCTTCTTTTTACCCTTGGTGCCCACCGTCACCGTTTTGGTTTCGACGACCACCGGTGCAAGGAGTCCGGTGTAAGTGTGGTGTTTTGCCTTTTCAAGCGCTTCACCATGACCTCCGGAATATGCACTCCGGAGGTCTCCCATCCTAATAACCTTGAGTTGGGTGCCCTCCTTACACGACCATTTAGTGGCATTACTAAGTTACCACTCCTTGTCCTTTTTGTCCTTGCAGTGAATGATCTGTGCACCCCTCTAGAACCAATTGTCCAAGAAATTTGAAAAATAGCTTTCGTTCGGCGTTATCAATCTCCCCCTCTAAGGCACTTGACCGCAACGATGGCCACCTTTTAGTCGGTAGTCACCGCTCGGCTGTAGCTCTTCGGAGCGTCCTCAACGGATCTCTTTTTAAGCTTCCTCGGGGTGGAGCTGTCGAAGTGCTGTCTTTTGGACGTGCCCGCAAGGGTCTCAACCTGAGACCCTCCAGGAACGCCCTCCAGACGCTTCGTCTTTAGCTTCGCCCCCGAGGCTAGCTTCCTATAAGCGTGCCTGTTTATTTTCTTTACCTTACTATTTTCTGTTCCCGAGGAGGCACCGGTATTTGCCGCTGGGGCGGACCCAGCGGCAAATCGAGCGAAAATCGAGGAGTCTTTTACTGGATTTCGAGGTGCACACACGTATCTCGATCTGAATTAAAGAAGAGTAGTGGCTGTCAATTCGAGAAGATCTTCCCCGGAGAGAGAGAGAGAGAGAGAGAGAGAGAGAGAGAGAGAGAGAGAGAGCAACGAGGAAGCCTTGGGGGAGTTGAAGCTGCTGAGAGCTGACTGGACATCGGTGCGACGTCGGCAGGAGAAACGACGCCACCTCAACCAAGACATCGAGAGTCGTCCCCGTTGGCTGAGACGCCGACGCCCGGACGAGCCATCGAGAAGAAGAAGGAGGAAGTAGAAGGAGAGAGCCACGACAGAAGACCCGCTGACCCGGACCCGAGCGCCCTCCGCATCGGATCCCAGGCGGCCTTCTTCGCAGCGTGTTCGAGGAACGGGAAGCAGGGTACGCCCCAGAGAGAAAGAGTGCGAGAGCGTTGTGTACGTGTAGACGGTGTGTTCTGACGTGGTGCGGCACGTCGGATAAGTGTGTTAGTGTAAGAGCGAGTGAGAGAGCGAGCGCGAGAGAGAGTTGCGTCAGCCAGTGTTCAGGTGCAGCGGCACTGGGACATGGCGCGCGTGAGCGTGAGACAAAGAGAGCGGCCATTGCCGCGTGGCGTCGTTAGCCGCTAGGGCTTCGGCGGTGTAAAGAGTGCTAGGGAATAAAGAGTGTGATCTGACAAAGAAACAGTGAGTTTTCTTGAGGGTTTCCTCCGCATCCTCACTCGGCCCAACGTGCGCTCCCACGCGCGTGACGATCGCGGAACCTCCCCGCGGAAATAATAAATCTGACAGTTAGAGTTAGTGTTGCGCAGCCAGTCATTAGTGGGAGCTGATCGCTGGCGACTCCGTCGCATATATTATAATAATTTGTAAATTTTACATTTTTTTGCTCATATACTATAATAATTATCAACTATGATTTTAATTTACTATCGCAATCAATTCAAATTTATTATAACTTAATATTTCAAAATTTCAAATCATCATTACAATATTTTATTATTATTTAAACTTGATATTGTTATTATCATAACCTAGCTGCTATTTCTAACTAGTTTTATATAAATTATATATTTAAACTAAAAACATATCGTAAAATCTCTACGAGTATAAATTTATTTCCACGCCACGAATACAAGTTCTACATCTTTAAAATAAATAAAATATGCACAGTTGCAGATTATTACTTTTTAACTGTCCATACTTTATATGAATCTAATTTTCTATTTATTTTATTATAAATATTCTACTTTTAAAATTTAAAATTTGCTTTGCACAGCTTCGCATTCCGTGACGCAAAGACTGAAAAACTTGAGACGCCAGATTGTCGCTCACTATTTCCCCGGCTACGCACAAATCTTACGACGGGACCACTACCCGCCATATATCGATCCCGATCGCTGTACCTGCGCTCGCTCTTAATGGCTATTTCTACGGACAGCCTAATTGCGCAGTCCAGACGCTAACCTGGTCCTAAGCCCTATAAAGAATATTTTTTTTTATCACGCAGCTGTTTTTTCATTTATTTTATTATTTTTTTTTTTATATTTTCTTATTTAACTTTGTAACGGGGTTCGCTTTCGGGGGAAAACTCGGTGATATTCAACTGGATCACAATCTCTCGGTGCGACGGAGAACTCTCTCAACGTCCGTGATTTACCCGCGTTGCAACGCAGCTCGCTGCTAGAGCTGCTTCGCGAACGTCGTGTTCGCACGTGTGCTACCTCTCCGCACTCTCCTGTGCGGAGCCGGCTTCTCAGTGTTGCGTTGCAACCGCTCGTTGCAACGCCCGCGGATGCGGCGGTATTCGCGATGAGGACGTAGGGAATGGGAGAGAACAAGTCGGGAAAATAAATCTAATTCGGATTAAAATCAAATAAAATAATGATATATTGTGCGGCCAATATTTTCTCTATACAAACGTGCGCCGAGTCACCTTAATGTCGACTCGGCATGGAGAGTATCTCGCGAAGCTTACGCGCGCGAACGAGAAGGCCGTTACTCGGTGCCGCTGCATCAAGTCGCATAGCTGTAGCCGCTGCTACCGCTGACAGAAAAAAGGTTCAGCCCTACTTACTCGCAGTCGCCGTTCTCGGTAGGCGCACACCACACACTCACACACACTCTGCGCCGGTGGTATGGCTCGCTCACTCACCGGAGCCGACGTCCTCTCGTTTGGCCGCTGATCGACAGGCCGGGTCGTCCTTGCTTCTCGAAGCTGGAGTTGACTTGGACGTCTTCTTCTCGCGATCTCACACATACTCTCACTCTCTCGCACGCTATCGGTCGTTGCTCGATGCCATCAGTCTCTCACATGAGAGCTGACGCGTTCGCACCTCTGGCCGGAAGCTATCTCCCTGTCCAACGGACCGCGACTTATACGCGAGGCCCCGAATCTTGCCTCGCGCTTGCGCCACGTCACGATTCAACGATGCGCGAATCTACCCGATTTCGTACCTCGTTACAACTTATGACGTAACAGCGCGTCATAGCATGGCAGCCAGCAGGGTAAATTGCGTACGTTATTATACTTTTAATAATTATTATTTTAATTTAATAGTTAAGTGTTAGCTTTTGATTGAATATAAGTGTATATATTTTTTTATTTTTAATATATTTCCTTTTTTTTTAAATATTATTAATTGTTTTTCATTATTAAATATATTTAGTCTTCATTAAAGTAGTATATTTTATACCTCAAACGAAAATCACTGGTAAAATTGTTATTTGTCCAGTTTTTTAGATTGTTAAACAATAACAAACTCTCTTCGTGTATTTTATACGGTGAAAACTGGGTAAAATTGGCCCCTAATTTAGGTTACACATTTTAGACTGATACATAACCATTCGACACTTATTATCATATCCGAATAGCGAAACAGGGTCTACGATACAATGCACTATAAGTATACAACAAATGTAGATGTAGATTTGTGGTCGACAGTATCAAAAGCCTTAGCCAAATCAAGAAAAGTAACAATTGTTGGTATATTCTTATCGAGATTATTATATAAAACTTCGGTAATATAGTTTAACGCATCCTTGGTACCAACATTTTTTCTAAATACAAACTAATATTTCGATATAATATTATATTTATGAACAAATTCATATAATCAGTTTAAGATCATTCTTTCAAAGATTTTTGCAATATTTGACATGAGTGAAATCGGCCTGTAATTGTTGATGTTATGTTTCTCACCTGCTTTATATACCAGGCCGATTTGAGCCTTTTTAAATGCGTCTGGTCGAATTGCTTTTCCAATATACTGGTTAAATATATGCGTTAAAGCAATCTTTAAGGTTTTGCTATTTATTTTGTCAACTCCACCGATTTTAGCTTCATATTGTGTATGAATGTATTATGTCTTTAACCTCACTGGTATTTGTTAGCTTAAGAAATATTGAATTTGCATTCATATCACGCAATTTAATTTCGGCATTTCGAGGTTTCACAATACCATCACTAAAATTACGGCCAATATCACAGAAGAATTTGTTCATCATTTTAGCAATCTCTACTTGATCGTTGATTTTATTATTATTGTCCCTTATAAACTTATGGCTTCATCTTTTTTTCTCTAATTTATTGTTAATGATTTGCCATAGTTTCTTTGGATTATTTATAATTTTTTTTTATTAGTGTTTGTTCGTATTTAAATTTGGTATCTTTAATAACTTTATGTAATATTTTGAAATAATTTTTGTATTTGTATTTAAGTTGTTCATTTATGACGAGGAACGTTGTTAACTCGTCATAACCTTCCCAGCATACAATAATTATATTATTTACTGTAAACTAGTTAGAGAGAGAGAGAGAGAGAGAGAGAGCGAGAGCTTCGCACGCGAGACTTAGAATACGCGGCGACAGATCCCTTCGGGCTAGTTAACTAGATACACGGCATTTCGCTAGAACGCGTTACCTTTTGTGATTCCGATTGTAATTCGAGAGAAGCTTGCTCCGATCGTTTGCGTGACCTGTGTGTTACCTGCTCCGAGATCACGGCTACCTCGAGGCCCTTTGTGCGACACCGCCTTGATTCCGTTCAACTTGCGACTACGCCACATTGCCTGCGAAGGAGACGTCCTGGGCTTGAGCATTCCCGAGATCGAGCGAGATCTACGATCCGTGAGTGTCAGCTCTCTCTCTCTCTCTCTCTCTCTCTC